>JASDQU010240738.1:83337-100053 GCA_032191745.1 Picea mariana
TGAGATAAGAAAAAGATCTTCTTTGAGACTCTTGTCACTCTTTTTATCATATATGGATGTGAATTTTGGGGATGCAATATCTCTCAAGAATCCTAGATAAATATAGAATAGATTCAAAAGAATTTTAGAGCTTACAATCTCAAAATTAAAGGCAATACACCATATCCTATGCTCATCATATAAGTGAGCATTTCCCCCATTGAGAGAATAGTTATGATTAGGCACTTGATGTACAAGAACAAGATAAACAACATGGATGACAAGAGGCTCCCAAAAATTGATTCAAATTATAGTCAAAATCACCAACAACTCAAGCACGAACGACATAATGATGTCAATTCTTGGCTAAATCATTGGGGAATAAAAAAAGAAGTTATTTTGTATAATATTGATGATATTAAAAAAATTGTACAAACTAAATTTAAGGAAAAAAGAAAATTAGAGGATAAAAGAAAATTAAGATATTATAAGGAGGTGGTTGAAGGTTGAAGATGAAAAACACTTTCTCAAGTGCTCTGTTTATACCCAAATTAGATCTCGATTTCAAAATATTTGTCATAATACACACCTTCCTAACCTTCTAAGTCAACAAAACTTTAGTGATGTTAAAATGCTTCACTTAATTTTTTTTAAACATTGAAATAACATTTTAAAGAAATCCAAATAATCTCTTACTCTTAACATTTTAAAATTTGATTTAAAATTATATATTAAAGTTTAATATTTAAAAAATTTAATTTACATTTGTTTTCAGTATAAAAAAATATTCAAAACAAATCATTATGTAATTGAGAAGTGAATTCTTCAGTTAACTAAGTTTTTGTATATATAAAGAAACTTAGATGTAAAACAACATTTTAATTTACAAAGTTTGAAAATTACTTTGTGCAAAATAAATTTTAATAAATGTGTGATATATAATACAAAACATATAATTACTTCTACATTATTATTATTATAATATATGAATGTGTTGTATATATTATAAATCATTATCAATTTTATATATATATTATTTAAAAAAATTACATTATTTGGTATTATAATTTATATATAATATTTTTTAAAAGTTATTTTGTTTTATAATTACATATACATTATTATTATTGTAATATATGAATGTGTTGTATATATTTATTATCAATTATATATATTTTTTATTTTAAAAAAATTACATTTGATATTATAATTTATACATAATGTTTTTTAGATTTTTTTATTTTTATTATATAATTAGTTATAATTGAAAAATTATTAGTATAAAATGTCTTAGAGAGATATTATATTTAAATATTATATATATATATATATATATATATATATATTGAATTTATTTAGACATTTGTTTATATATAATTTGAGTTAGGAAAAACATGTATATATAATTGTAATCATTTTTTAAACATTCATTTATATATACTAGAGAAAAATAGAATCCAGAGAAGGATAGAGTATGTATGTATCCTTAGACTTTGAGAAAAATGAAACAATACATCAATTCAAAAATAATACATATTTTCAAAAGTTGTAAATATAAATAGATTATATATTAATTTGAGTTAAGAAAAACATATATATATATATATATGATCATTGTTTAGACATTTATTTATATATACTATAGAAAAGTGGAACAATGCATTAAAAAATTATATATAAAGTAAATTATATATTAATTTGAGTTAGGAAAAGTATGTATATATGATTATGATCATTGTTTAGATATTTATTTATATATACTAGAGAAAAATGGAACAATGCATCAATTAAAAAATAACACATATTTTTAAAAGTTGTAAACATAGAGAAAAGTGGAATAATGCATCAATTAAAAAATAACATATAAGGTAGATTGTATATTAATTTGAGGTAGATTATATATTAATTTGAGTTAGGAAAAACATGTATATATATGATTATGATGATTGTTTAGATATTTATTTATATATATTATAGAAAAATGGAACAATGCATCAATTAAAAAATAACACATATTTTTAAAAGTTGTAAAATAGATAGATTATATATTAATTTGAGCTAGGAAAAGCATGTATATATTATTATGATCATAGTTTAGACATTTATTTATATATTTTTGAAAAAAATGGAACAATGCATCAATTAAAAATAACACATATTTTCAAAAATTGTAAACATAGGTAGATTATATATTAATTTGAGTTAGGAAAATTATGTATATATGATTATGATCATTGTTTAGAGAAATGGTTTTATATGTTTATCAAACCTTGGTTCCAAATACTTATGTTGATGGTACATTATTTCTTATGGTAACCTCTGTATAGCCAAATGGTTTGAAACATTCACAGAAGACATGTAGTCAATGAGTAAAATATGGAATTTAATGTTTTGATTACTTTGTAAAAACATTTTTGAAAAATTATATTTTAATGATGATAATGTGAATATAATTAGGTTTGATTTGAATTAAAATTTATATATTTAGATTTTATCAGTTAAATAGTTGAATTAAGGAATCCCTTGTCCTACAAACAAAAGGATCTCATACATCAATTTAGTGGACTTTAAATTAAATTATTATTATTATTAAATAATATTTTTTTGACAAAAACTTTAAAATTAGATTATTATTATTCTATTTTTTTTAAAGTAAAAAAGGTGTTACCTGCTATATTAAATTGGCAAAAATACAGAGACAAAAATACATAGAGCTATAGGTCTATTGTGCTACCAAATATGCTGCCATTTTACCGGAAACCAACACATTTTGGGGCCAGTATAGTATGTCTAGGAAAGTAGTCTAAAACACTGTTTCATGGTCTGTCCTACCCAAAGGAAACCAGGACAGATAGCAATAGATTGTCTTAACTCTGAACAACATCATGATGTAAAACCAAACTAAAAAGAAAAGCTCAAATACCCGGTGACCCGTCGCCCTTGTCCTCCTGACATGCGGATTTGGCCTGAATGACAAACGTCTGTGCGCACGTTGGGCATTTTCACTTTGCTGGAGCATTGGAGTAAGCGTCAAGGAGCAAGTCCAAGTGTTGTCCCATGAGGGAGGCTCTGTGCTCCTGGTCTGCCATCTGGCCTCAGAGTTCGAACACGAGATCCAGGTGTGCTGCGCGGAGGAGTGGAGCATGCAATTCACTGGTTGTTGCCTCGCCTGAGATGTCTTTCCCCACTTCAGGTCTAGCCTCAACCTCGTCCATGGCTACAATGTCTATGTGATGCATCATTATGGTGTAGGCGCTTTTCGAAATCTCATCCTCATATGTCACCTCCTCGACGTAGTAGGTTGGGATGTCCTCACAGAGCCTCCGCCTTTTCTTTTCTATTGCTGGAGGTTCCAGGGTGGTCGCAATATCATCCGGGCATGGTATTTCTTCTGCATAGAAAATTGGGAACTCTTCTTCCGACTCTTTCTTTAGACAGCTTTCAGCTTGTGTGTTAGGCTCAGTTACGGGAATTTCTTCTCGCTTCATACATGTGGGTTTCCAATTGTCTAGAGCTAGAGGGGTATGAGCTCTCCTCTCCATTGCAGGCTCAGTTACAGTGGCATAGAGTGCCATGCGGGCGACTCTAGCTCTTTGCCGAAGGATAGAATTTGCCATCGTGAGTGCACGCTCAAAATGATTGCTTCGTTGTCGATGCGTAGTGTGGGTGTGCTGAGCAGAATCAAGGGGAGGCTTACCTCACTCCCTTGGCATTGCGAAGGAGGAGTGAATAGAAGGCGCCTCCGGGGTCAGTGAAATACATATGAGAATACACCAGAGCTCACAGTCGACAGGGAGGTTCAGAACGAGAATGAATCAGCTATGTCCAGGCTTCCTCTCTTTCATATTTCTATGGGACGGCATCACATGGCCCCTCCTTAACTCTTCCATATTGAATGCTGGCAACGCTGACTCCTTCGCTCGGGGGAGAAGTCCCTCGTCCGTAAGAATGTTGTAATGACCTGTTACCATATTTAATATTGAAGGGATGGGGAGCAACCTACAACATTTAAGCCCTGGTTTAGTGCTAAGCCGAGTGGCAATGCTGCTCTACGTGCCACCCCATCTGGGGAAAAATTAGATTATTATTATTATTATTATTATTAAATAATAACATTTTTCTAACATTGGATTGGCATTAGGTAATAAACATAAACGATTATAGAAGTCCTATGAGTGGTATGTAACTGAAAGGTACCACATGATGATATGGGTTCTTCGTTGCACTATGATGTGTATGCATGGCTCTAACACTAACACTCCCTATGAATAAATTGATAAGCCAATGCAAGAGCATCATGGTAGGATCACAAGGAATCATGGATCGGGCAAACTCAAAAGACACCACGATAAATAAGAAAAACCAACAAACAACCATATTGGACAAGATGCATATGTTCGATTAAAATTTTTATGTTCTCTTTAGGAAATATTAAATATTGAAATTTCTATCAATACCCTTACAAACTTTAAAGGATCCTTTTGATCCTAGTGGATAATGGCCATAAGAGTAGAACTGTAAGGGAGGTTTCCTAAAACAAGAGGATGAATGAGTGTAATGTTTATGAATGAGGTATTGATTTAAATTCAAAAATTTTATATTTATTTATTTTAGGTTTTTTAATAATAAATACATTGTTGATTTAGATGAAAATTTCAATATTTATTTATTTTATTTTTATTTTTATTATTAAATAATAATATTTTTATTTTTTAATAATAAATATAATGTTGATTTAGACGAAAATTTCAATAATTATTTATTTTATTTTTATTTTTAAATAATAATATTTTTAAATAGAATTTTGAAAAGATAAAAATATATATGATTTTGGTTTTGTTATTTGATTAAATATTTATATTGAAATTTTTTTAATTTTTTAATTATCTTTATTATTAAATAATATTTTTAAATTAATAAAAATAAATTAAATGATTTTTTTTTACTAAATAATATTTTTTAATTCATAATAATAAATAGGTAAAATAATAATTTGATATACATATAAATATGTAAAATGGATTGAAATAATAATAATAAATTAAAAGCTATTTTTTTCCACCAACAACTCAACTTACATATCACAAAATCTTAAATGGGGTAGCCAAAATATTGAATGGGATGGCCAACTTGCTATCACTAAATTGGTAATGAGGAGGGAAATAATTGTTTTTACATTGTAATGAGAAGAGTATCTTCTTTATTTTTTAATTGAAATAGATGTGAATATTTAACAAACACAAATATTGAGAATATTAATAGATGTGAATGCTAAGTACTATCTTTATTATTGAATAATATTTTTTAATTCATAAAAATAAGTGAGATAATAATTGTGTTTTAAATGATATTTTTATCTCTAAATAATATTTTTTAAATTTAAAAGAATGAATGAAATAATAATTTTATTATTAAAGAATATTTTTTAATTGATAATGATAAGTGAGGTGGTAATTTGATATAGATATAAATATATAAATTGAAATAATAATAATAATAATAAAACAAAATTTAGTTTTTTTTGGTCACCGGACAATTGATTTCAACTTACATGTAAGTAAATCTTGAATAGAATGGGCAACTTGCTATCACTAAATTAGTAACAAGGGAAATAATTATTTTTACATTGTAAGGAGGATAGTATTTTCTTGATCTTTTTATTGAGAATATTAAAATTGATTTTGATTGAGAATATTAAGAGGAAAAGTAAATGTGAATGATAAACAAATACACATATTGAGAGTATAAATAAATGTTGAAATAATTATTTTTACATTGTAAAGAGGATAGTATTTTCTTGATCTTTTTATTGAGAATATTAAGATTTTGATTGAGAATATTAAAAGGACAAATAAATATGAATGATAAACAAATACACATATTGAGAGTACAAATAAATGTTAACTCTGAGTATTATCTTTATTATTAACTAATATTTTTTAATTCATAAAAATAAATGAGATGATATTTTTATTATTAAATAATATTTTTAATTTATAATGATAAATTAGATGATAATTTGATATAAATATAAACATGTAAATTAAATTGAAATAATAATAATAATAATAATAATAATAAATTTATGGAATAACTCAACTTACATGTCAATAAACTTGAATGAGGTGGACAACTTGTTGTCACTAAGTTGGTAACCACAAAAATAATTATTTTTACATTGTAATGAGTAGAGTATATTCTTGATATTTTGATTGAAGATAGTGGAAGTACAAACAGATGTGTAATGTTGAAAAAACAAAAATATTAAGAGTACACATAGATATGAATGCTGAGTACTATTTTAGGACTAAATAATAATTTTTAATTCAAAGATATGTGAGATGATGTTTTCATTATCAAATGATATTTTTTAATTCATAACCATAAGCTTAATGAAAGTAAATGTGAATAAACTGTGAATAAAGTGGTCAACTTGTTGTTACTATGTTGATTGAGGATATTGAAAATACAAATAGATGTCTAATACTAAAAAAAACACAAATATTAGGAGTATAGATAGATATGAATGTTGAGTATACTATGATTAAATATTAATTTTTAATTCAAATATCTATATGTTTTTATTATTAAATGATATTTTTTTAATTTATAATGTTAAGTTTCATAAGAGTAAATGTCAATAAACGTTGAATGAGGTGGTCATTGTAATGAGTAGATGATCTTTTTATCTTTTGATTCAGTATATTGAGAGTACAAATAGATGTGTAATGTTGAAAAAACACAAATATTGAGAATACACATATATGAATGTTAGTACTATTTTTTAATAAATAATAATTTTTAATTCAAAGATATGTGAGATGATGTTTTTATTATTACATGATATTTTTTAGTTCATAATGATAAGCCTCATGTCATGTCATGAGAGTACATGTCAATAAACCCTGAATGAGGTGATCAATTTGTTGTCCCATGTCAATAAACGGTGAATGAGGTGACCAACTTATTGTCCCATGTCAATAAACGGTGAATGAGGTGACCAACTTGTTATCAATGAGTTGGTAACCACTGAAATAATAATATTAATTTTATAATTAAATAATAATTTTTAATTCAAAGATAGATGATGTTTTTATTATGAAATAACATTTTTTTAAATTCATAATGGTAAACTTTAATATAGATATAAACATGCAAAATAAATTGAAATAATAATAATAAAATAAAAGTTATTTTTTCTTATAGGATAATTCAATTTAAATGTGACTAAACCTTGAATGGGGTGGCCAACTTGCTATTACTGAGATGGTAATGATTGAAATAATTATTTTCATTGTAATGTGGAGAATATATTCTTGATTTATTGATATTTTGATTGAAAATATTGAGAATATAAATAAATGTGAATGCTAAAAAAACACAAAGAGTTATAAATATTGAATAATATCTTTATTATTAAATAATATTTTTAATTCATAAAAATATATGAGATACTGTTTTATCATTAAATCATATTTTTTTGGAGAATATCTTCTTGATTTATTGATATTTTGATTGAAAATATTGAGAATATAAATAAATGTGAATGATAAAAAAACACAAAGAGTTATAAATATTGAATAATATCTTTATTATTAAATAATATTTTTAATTCATAAAAATATATGAGATACTGTTTTTATTATTAAATCATATTTTTTTATCAGGTACTGATAATTTGATATACATATAAACATGAAAATTGAATTGAAATGGTAATAATAAAATAAAAGTTATTTTTTCTTAGGGCATAAATATTAAACATTGAATGGGGTGGCCAATTTGATGTGACTAAATTGGTTATAGGGAGAAAAATAAAAATTCTTACATGGTAATGAAGAGAGTATCTTCTTAATATTTTGAATTAAAATAATAATAATAAAATAAAAGTTATTTTTTCTCAAGGATAAATATTAAACTTTGAATGGGGTGGCCAACTTGATGTAACTAAATTGATAACGAGGAGAAATATAATTATTGTTCCAGAATCTTTTTGATGTTTGGATTAAAAATATTAAACCTTTGGGGTGGCCAACTTGATGTGAATAAATTAATGTAACTAAATTGATAAGGAGGAGAAAAATAATTATTCATTGTAATGAAGAAAGTATCTTCTTGATGATTGGATTAAAAATATTATGATTGGATTAAAAATATTGAGAATACACATAAATAATGTAACTAAATTGATAAGGAGGAGAAAAATAATTATTCATTGTAATTAAGAAAGTATCTTCTTGATGATTGGATTAAAAATATTATGATTGGATTAAAAATATTGAGAGTACACATAAATGTGAATGCTGAGCAAACAACTTAGTCGGTCTCCCATAAGCTTCCAAGAGAGGGTGTCAATTTTCATGTAAGGAAGCTCTTATTTTTAACCTCACGTTAGAACGATTTGATGGAAGGGATGTTTCCTTGGTACATATGCTGGGGGAGCACATCACAATTTTATCTACAGTGTCTTTAGTGCTTTAACATAATTGTGTTGTCTTCTGTTTTAAAAATTGGTATTATTTACAATAAAGTCGTTATCTGGGCCAACAATAACCAAAAACACAATGATCACATGCAATAGATAAATATTATATTGGCCTTTAAATTCTCTTATTGTATTTGCGTTGCCTCTGCCCTCTGAATTCAAGGGCTGGAGTTGAGTTTTTCCGTTCTTAGCAGGTTTCGAGTTCGAGTCTCGTGGATGCGCCATATGGCCCGGAGTTTGAGGTCGGCTGGCTCTGTGCAGATCTCGGTGTAGATCGTTCGCTCTGCCTTAGATTTGGGGACAGGGTATCGCCTTCTCTGAAGAAGGGAATTCTCTCAGATAAATTTGTCACGGGATCGAAAAGGGGAAAAAAGAGGGAGCGGCGTTCTCTGTGCTGACTTATGTCTCCAAACAACGCGACCCCGGTGATTTTTCTAACTCGAATTTAGTATTTTCATTAGCCCTGTACCGGCGCTACTTTGTCGTCTGCCAAAAAAAGTCTGTGCTTGGAAGTCTGTGTGCAAACATCCAAGACAGTTTTTCAATCATGATTGAGGGATATTTTTATATGTTTGAATCTCAAAAACCCTAGTGGTATAATTTTCAATGCTTTTGGAAAAATGGTTTTAATGTCTTTTGCTTTGTTTGTTGCCACATTTTATATTTTTCTTTTATCTTCCATTTTAGGATTTTTCCATGCATGAGATTGAAACATCAAATTTACAAAATGGATGGGAGGTGGTAGGTTTAGTGCACTGGACAGAGTGGATTTATTTGGATATGGCTTGTGTTTTATGATCTTTTGGTTTGTTGGATTTAAAAGATCAGTATGTATTGTGTATTGTTACTTTGCAGAGTTTAAGGTTTATTCTCACATCTTGAAGGAACAATTTTAAGTTATCTTTTCTTTACAGGTTTATTTTTTTTTTAAATTAATGTTTTTATCATTAATTCTAAGGATAAATTTTAAGTTATCTCCTCTTTACAGGTTTAAAAAAATATTTTAAAAAAATATCCTTATCATCCATTGTAAGGATGAATTTTTTTTATAGCTTTCGATTTTATGGAGAATTTCAAGTTTGTTTTCATGGAGATTGATTATCACACATTTCATGTAAGTTATGTAACAATCAGCTTGAATCCAAAAAAAACCACTTTTTTTTCTCCAATTTAATTTAATATGAAAATATTATTATTTATTTAAAATTTATATATTTAATATTCTAATTTATTTAATTTATAATTTAATATGAGAATATTGTTATTTATTTAAAATTTGTATATTTAATATCTTAATTCATTGTAAAAATTGTGTATTTGTTTTTTTAAGTTTAATTACTTTCAATAAAAAAAACATATTTTTTATATCCAAATCCAACAGTTTGTCTTATTATCTCATTATTGAAACAAATAAGAGACACATGAACATCCAAATCCAAATTTATCTAAAACAGTTTGTCTTACTACCTCATTATTGAGACAAATAGGAGACACATGAACATGGTGTCCATAGTGTCTATTCTCTTATACTATCAAACTATTGAGCTCCACTCAAAATGCAAACTTAGGTTTCATTATTTAGTGTAATGTATTACCACTATTTTAAACAGAGTACCTTAACAACCCACTCCCTCACCTTCTAATCTAAACCTCCAAAAGATATATTTATTCATATTATTTCAATATTATATTAAACAATTTTTTCTATTTATATTTTATTTTTAAATTTCATTAATCAAATCATATAAAAAATAAATTAAAAAAACAAATATATTATTTTGCATTAAACGTATAAATCTGATTCTTTCTTTATATAAACCACTAATATATAACATAACATAGTAGTTCTCAAATATGTCACATTATCTTAAATATATTTAATAAGTTATAAACTTATCACTAGTTTTAACCAAATTGGTCCCAAATTATCATAGAAATCAGGAGTCGTTTCTTTCAAATATCTTTATTTTATTAAACTATAAACTTATTATTAATTTATTCAAATTTGTACCAAATTATCATGAAAATCAAGAATACTTTCCGAAAAATATCTCATCTTTATTAAATTATAAATTTATTATTAATTTTAATAAAATTGTCTCAGAAATCACTGATTCTTTCTTTTGGAATTCTTGGTTTATACAAGATATATAATCTATGTAATAATAATGACCTTACAATAAAAGCATCTTTTTTCTTTCCTTATTTAAATTAATATGAAATTTATGATAAATATTAATATTTATTTAAAACCTTTATATTTAGAAATTTTAGATTTAAGCTTAAAACTTAGAAATATTTTATTTATTATAAAAAGTTAGAAATATCATATTATTTTCATTAAAAACATTTAAATAATTCTAAAAACACTCAAATTTCCCCATATTTATTTTAATTCCAAAATTTTGATATCACTAATTTATTACCAAATAAATAAAAGACACATAAATCATATCAACTTTGAAAAAAATAGCAATAACAAATCTATTATATAATCAAAACATTTAATTATACTCAAAATATATTACTTATTTTTTCTTAACTTTAAATATTTATTTAAATATTAAATTTTATTAACCATAAATATTTATTTAAATATTTAGTAAAGAGACCATTCTCACTTTCCCTACAAGTTATAACCATCTAATATCTCTGCATATCTTATCTCTCTTAATATTGCTTCAACATCTTAAAAAATCTTAAAAGATTTATTTTTCCTTAAAAGATTTATTTCTCCTTTTTTATATTAAATTAAACAATTTTGTCTTTTCTATATTTCAACATCTTAAAAAAATCTTAAAACATTTATTTTTTCTTTCTAATATTATATTAAATAATTTTATATTTTCTATATTTCAATAATGACTACAAATTAATTACAATCACATAATAAAGAAAACAAACACTATAATGCATAAAAGCTATAAATGTGATTCTTTCTACATATACAAACCACTAATATATATGATATTAAATTTGATGTACGTGACATTATGTATATCTTGATTTTTAAATAGTCTTATTAAATTATAAACTCTTTTATTATGAATGTTAATGAAATTTATATTTTTATTAAAATTATTTCTACGTTTATTAAAATATATTTTTTCAAGCTATTTTTTTATTGAAGTATTTTCTAAACTTTATTATATAAATTTGTTTTTAAAATTTAACCTAGAGTATTTGTTCTCTTTTATTTATTTATTTGCAGCTTATTTTTTCTTTAGATTTATTTTTTATTTTTAAATAAATATTAAAATATTAAAATAATAAAAAACATAATATTAAATATTAGTATTATAAATTATTTTATTTATTGATAATGATGATGATGATTAATGTCCACTCAAATCTTAAGAAAACAAGGGATTACTTGCAATTCTTTAGAATTTTGTTTATGTGCTCAAAAAACATTCAGAGAAGATTTCTAATATCACCATAGTTTTGTTGAGTCAAAAGGTTAGGAAGGTTGATAGTGTGACAAATATTTTGAAATTAAGATCTAATCTTAGGGTGGACAATCTAAGAAAAAGTGTTTTTTTATCTTCAACCCTCTTAGTGTAACAATGGTGACACACTCTTTCATCCTAGAGTGTTTTAGGAACTAAACAACACCCAGTTTCACTATGAAGCTCATGATAATTTGTTCTTGCTTTGGCAATGCTTATTTTTTTATTTACACTTGTAAAAAAATGGATGTTTTTTATCTTCTAGATTAGGGTTGATTACCTCCTTATAATACTTAAATTTTATTTTTCCCTCTAACTCGTTATCACACCACATTTTCTCTTTAACTTTTTATTTAATACTATATTTAATAGTATCCTTATTCTACAAAATGATGTTTTCACTTATTCCCATTCGCATCCTTATGCCATCCCTGCTTGGAAGGTGGTTTTGGTTGGAGTTTGAAGCAATTTTAGGAATCGTCTTGTCTTCCATGTTTTTTAACGTGTTCTCATATAATAAGTATCTAGTCATAGTTGTGCTCTAAATGGGGGAAAGGCATGCCTCTATGAGGATGATATGATAGGATAGAGAATATTTCCTTTAATTTTGAGATTATCAATTATATTTAATTCTTTTGGATCTGCTCTATTTTTCTCCATGACTCTCTAGAGATACTACATCCCCAAACTTCACATCCATATAGAGTAACATGAAGAACAAGAATCTCAAAGAGGACACTTTTCTTATCCCATCTCCAAAGATCGATTGATTTACAATTGTTTTCAAGCCCATAATAAGTTTTCCATCCTCCATTTATCATTTTCTAAATGCTATAATTTCAGTTGATCTTGTGTTGGATATCGATTCCAAGATATTTGTGTCAAGTCACTTCCTCCAAGTTGTTTTTGTCATATACAAAAGTATCATATGTGATCTTATTTGATTTAATGATCATGACTTTTGTTTTTTCAATATTAACAATCACACCCATATTGGAACAAAAATCCTTGAGGATTCTTAGTTGCTTTCCAATATCATGGGGACTCCTCTCTATATCATCAACATAAAGAAGAATATCGATGACTAGATACTAGTGAGAGTTGGGATGACACAACCTGCTTCTCCCAAACAATCTTCTAACTTGTTAATATATATGCCAAAAAGGGTAGGGGACAAGGGACAACCTTGCTTGAATCCAATATTGTAGTTAAATTTTTTTTACCAGCTCTCAGTGTTCTTAAACTTGGAAATAACGTTATCATACAACCTTATTGCAGTATCCCTCAATTCAAAATGCACTTTTATTGTTGAAATTAGTTCAGAAATTCACTATATTATACCCACATTTCAGCCTCCAATTAAGTCATAACAGCCAAGCATTAAAACCATTACTAGATGCACTTAGTGAGCATAAACACTAAATAATGTAGTTCTGAAACTAAATCTGTAGCAGAATCATATACTAACAGTGGAAAAAATATCCAATATGCACCATGAAAAATTCTAGGTAAACCCCAAGAAGAATAGCACAGAAAATAGTGACAAATTGAGGAGAATTCTTTATTAAGCTCCAGAGAAAGATGTTGAGATTACAACAGTCATTTACAACAATGATATAACAAAATCCACTAAGAAAAATGTGCCTCTTCTAACCCAGAAAACTGTCCACGAATTCTAGAAATCCGTGCCAAGTTTCAGACAAAAAAAACTGCATTAAATTTATGTTACAATGTTGAACTGTACAGCCTGTACTTCAACATTAAATTTCATGAATAGTGAGAATGAATTTCAATGCCAACAGTAAAGGAAAACTTAGATATTAACTCAACAATTTTCCTTGAAATCAGAGCCTCGATTTCAGTGCATACCTCTGTTGTTCCTCTAACAAATCTGTACAATACAGATTCCTTTCACTATTGTATGATCCTATTCTATTAACAACTATCTTGGGATGTGTTCCCTCTTACTCTCCTGAAAGATGCACCTCCCTGCTTGTTGTCCTTCTCATTTCTCCACGCTAAAAAAATTCTCTTGGGATGAGTGACCCTTCACCTCCCACAACTCTCTCCTCAAAGTGTGTGCCCTCCTCTCCTATTGAACTTCCTTTTATCAATTTCGAATTGTAACTCCTCTAATGCTTGATCTCCCTTAAGTGACTCTTCACTTACCCTTGAGATCAATGGTCACGATTTGATCATTCGTTGAGGTCAGTTTAATTAATAAAGTGACCCATAACATCATAAAGTCACTTTTACATTTTGAAATTAAAAGACTCAACTTTATAAAATCACTTTATAAAGTCACTTTATAATTATAAAGTTACTAGGAAAAAATTTGCTTGGTCACTTCCGCATGATGAATGTTGCCAATGCAGAAGTACCTCCAAGCTACCAAATCTCAACACTCCCTCTTAGCGAGAGAGGTACTTCTGGTATCACCACCAGAATTTGGCTCCATATCATCAGTTGCCATAACTGCTCCCTTTGTACTAGAAGTCTCTGCTCCCTCTGAAAATGAAGCCACTACTCCCACTACACTAGAAGCCTCTGCTGGTACCTCCGATGTACCACGAACTAAAGACATGCTCCTAGGAGACTGCACACTCTCCTGAGCATCCAACTGTGTTGACTCATGCCTGCTGAGTCCCTTGAGAGTCCCGAAAGAAGACTGAGTTCCATGTATCAACTCTCTCTCTCGTGCTACCTGTCAACTCTCCGACACAAAATGTGAGTCCAGAAATACACTGGACCCCAACACAGGTCTACCCAACAACCTGTACAAGCCTTCATAATTGACACCAAGCATCACTATTGTGTCAACAGTTTCTCCCACGTGATATAAAAACGCATGTCCACCATGGAAAAAACTCCAAATCCACTCTCATCCAAGGCTGCCACTAAGAAAAAATTAGTTGTCAAATCTGGAATATATAACACATCACCAACCTCCTGAAGACCTCTTGACTCTAGTTGGAATCTCACCCTTCCAACCTCATTTAATCCAAGTTGTGCTCTGGCTCCACAATTCACTCTACAATCTGAGTCTATCTCTATAAGATCGAGAAAAATTGACCTCAACCCGGTCATGTGACGAGAGGCACCACTATCCACAAACCAGGACTCAATGTCCTCGAACACTAGGCATCCACTGCCCACAGGACCAACCATGAGAGAGAACTCCTTCTTAATTTTCTTAGCAAAATCTGCAACCTGAGATGATGTTGCCACCTCTAGTTCTAGTTTGTTCTTCTTCTTGTTCGGATATTGAATAGCATAGTGGCCAGTCTTGTGAAATGAAAAGAATTTCACCTTGACCATGTCCTTCTTCTTCTCATTGCCCTTTTCCATAAGAACAACATTCTTGTCGTCTTCACCATCCAATACATTTTCCTGAGACCCCTCCTGGATCTCCTCCGGCGTAAAATCATCCCACAATCTACTCCAATCAGGGAGCTTCTCTCTCCCCACCACACACTTCTCGAAAAAATCCCACTCCTTAGTGAATCCTTTGAGGGATATCTGCACCAACTCTGAGTCAGGAATGACTTCTACAATAGCTGCCAACTCATCCTTCACCTGTACAACCCGGGTGAGGTAGGTGGCCACACTCTCTCCTTTGACCATCCTAGCTCCATGGAGCTCGTCCCGAAGAGCCATTTCCCGGTTCTCGTTCTTAGCCTCATACAAGCCTTTCAGTGCAACCCACATTTCATTGGCTATCTTCTTCTCAACCAAGTTTGGAATAAGGTGGTCTTTGACCCTATCCAATATGATTCTCTGAGTCTTAGCTTCATTCACCTCATGAACATCAAGAGCTATGGGATCTGTAGGTACAGCTACAATGGTGTTCGCAAACGACCACAATTTGTTCTCCTTGAGAACACTGTTGATTCTAACCTTCCACTGCAGGTAGTTGGAAACCCCCTCCAATCTATCTTCAAACCTGATGCTAGAAGTCATCTTTGTCCACCTAAAAAAGAACCTTTTTTTTTCTTCTTCAAGCAAATGTACCAACAAATCACTTGCTGTCCCAAGTGCCAAAATTCTTCCTACTAAACTTTAGAGCACCTGCTCTGATACCATGTTGAAATTAGTTTAGAAATTCACTGTATTATACCCAGATTTCAGCCTCCAATTAAGTCATAACAACCAAGCATTAAAACCATTACTAGTTGCACTTAATGAGAATAAACACTAAATAATGTAGTTTTGAAACTAAATCTATAGCAGAATCATATACTAACAGTGGACAAAATATCCAGTATGCACCATGAAAAATTATGGGTAAAACCCAAGAAGAATAGCACATAAAAGAATGACAAATTGAGGAGAATTATTTATTAAGCTCCAGAGAAAGATGTTTATATTTCAACAATAATATAACAGAACCCACTCAGAAAAACATGCCTCTTCTAACCCAGAAAACTGTCCACGAATTCTAGAAATCTGTGCCAAGTTTCAGACAAAAAAAACTGCATTAAATTTCTGTTACAATGTTGAACTGTACAACTTGTATTTCAACATTAACTTTCATGAACAATGGGCATGAATTTCAATGCCAACATTGAAGGAAAACTTAGATATTAACTCAACAATTTTCCTTGAAATCAAAGCCTCGATTTCAGTGCATACCTCTACTATTCCTCTAACAAATCCATATAGTACAGATTCCTTTCACTGTTGTGCGGTCTTGTTCTATATCGGTAACTATCTTGGGACGCATGCCCTCTTTCTCTCCTGAAAGATGTGTCTCCCTACTTGATGTCCTTCTCCTTTCTCCACGCTCATAAAATTCTCTTGGGA
>JASDQU010240738.1:100842-112823 GCA_032191745.1 Picea mariana
GAAGGGAATTCTCTCAGATAAATTTGTCACGGGATCGAAAAGGGGAAAAAAGAGGGAGCGGCGTTCTCTGTGCTGACTTATGTCTCCAAACAACGCGACCCCGGTGATTTTTCTAACTCGAATTTAGTATTTTCATTAGCCCTGTACCGGCGCTACTTTGTCGTCTGCCAAAAAAGTCTGTGCTTGGAAGTCTGTGTGTGCAAACATCCAAGACAGTTTTTCAATCATGATTGAGGGATATTTTTACATGTTTGAATCTCAAAAACCCTAGTGGTATAATTTTCAATGCTTTTGGAAAAATGGTTTTAATGTCTTTTGGTTTGTTTGTTGCCATATTTTATATTTTTCTTTTATCTTCCATTTTAGGATTTTTCCATGCATGAGATTGAAACATCAAATTTACTAAATGGATGGGAGGTGGTAGGTTTAGTGCACTGGACAGAGTGGATTTATTTGGATATGGCTTGTGTTTTGATGATCTTTTGGTTTGTTGGATTTAAAAGATCAGTATGTATTGTGTATTGTTACTTTGCAGAGTTTAAGGTTTATCCTCACATCTTGAAGGAACAATTTTAAGTTATCTTTTTTTTATAGGTTTAATTTTTTTTAAAATTAATGTTTTTATCATCAATTCTAAGGATAAATTTTAAGTTATCTCCTCTCTAGAGGTTTAAAAAAATATTTTAAATTAATATCTTTATCATCCATTCTAAGGATGATTTTTTTTTTATAGCTTTTGATTTTATGGACAATTTCAAGTTTGTTTTCATAAAGATGGAGATTGATTATCACACATTTCATGTAAGTTATGTAATAATGAATGAGCTTGAATCCCAAAAAAAACCACTTTTTTTTCTCCAATTTAATTTAATATGAAAATATTATTATTTATTTTAAATTTGTATATTTAATATCTTAATTTATTTAATTTAATATGAGAATATTGTTATTTATTTAAAATTTGTATATTTAATATCTTAATTCATTGTAAAAATTGTGTATTTGTTTTTTTTAAGTTTAATTACTTTCAATAAAAAGACATATTTTTTATATCCAAATTCAACAGTTTGTCTTACTACTTCATTATTGAAACAAATAGGAGACACATGAACATCCAAATCCAAATCTATTTGTCTTACTACCTCATTATTGAGACAAATAGAAGACACATGAACATGGTGTCCATAGTGTCTATTCTCTTATACTATCAAAATATTGAGCTCCACTCAAAATACAAACTTAGGTTCCACTATTTAGTGTAATGTATTACCACTATTTTAAACGGAGTACCTTAACAACCCACTCTCCCATCCACTAATCTAAAGCTAAAAAACATATATTTATTTATGTTATTTCAATATTATATTAAACAAATTTTTCTATTTATATTTTATTTTTAAATTTCATTAATCAAATTATATAAAAAAAAACAAAAACAAATATATTATTTTATTTTGTATTAGATGTATAAATCAAATTCTTCCTTTATATAAACCACTAATATATAACATAGTAGTTCTCAAATATGTCACATTATCTTAATTATATTCAATAAGTTATAAACTTATCACTAGTTTTAACCAAGTTGGTCCCAAATTATCATAGAAATCAGGAGTAGTTTCTTTCAAATATCTTTATTTTATTAAATTATAAACTTATTATTAATTTAATCAAATTTATACCAAATTATCATGGAAATCAGGAATACTTTATGAAAAATATCTTATCTTTATTAAATTGTAAACTTATTATTAATTTTAATAAAATTGTCTCAAAAATCACTAATTCTTTCTTTTGGAATTCTTGGTTTATATAAAATATATAATCTATGTAATAATGACCTTAAAATAAAAGAGTTTTTTTTTTCTTATTTAAATTAATATGAAATTTATGATAAATATTAATATTTATTTGAAAACCTTCATATTTAAAAATTTTAGATTTAATATAAAAACTAAAAATATTTTATTTATTATAAAAGTTAGAAATATTATATTATTTTCATTAAAAACATTTAAATAATTCTAAAAATATTCAAATTTCCATATATTTAATTTAATTCCAAAATTCTGATATCACTAATTTATTACCCAAATAAATAAGGGATACACAATAATAAATAAAGGATACATGAATCATATCAACTTTGAAAACAATACCAATAACAAATCTATTATATAATCAAAACATTTAATTACATTCAAAATATATTATTTATTTTTTCTTAACTTTAATATTTATTTAAATATTACTTTTTATTAACCTTAAATATTTATTTAAACTTTATTTTTTCTTAACTTTAAGTATTTATTTAAATATTACTTTTTATTAATCATAAATATTTATTTAAATATTTAGTAAAGAAACCATTCTCACTTTCCCTACAACTTATAACCATCTAATATCTCCGCATATCTTATCTCTCTTAATATTGCTTCAACATCTTAAAAAATCTTAGAAGATTTATTTCTCCTTTTTAATATTAAATTAAACAATTTTGTCTTTTCTATATGTTAGCATCTTAAAAAATCTTAAAACATTTATTTCTCCTTTTTAATATTATATTAAATAATTTTAAATTTTCTATATTTCAATAATAACTACAAATTAATTACAATCACAATCACATAATAAAGAAAATAAACACTATAATGCATAAAAGCTATAAATGTGATTATTTCTACATATACAAACCACTAATATATATGATATTAAATTTTATGAACGTGACATTATGTATATCTTGATTTTTAAATAGTCTTATTAAATTATAAACTCTTTTATTATGAATGTTAATGAAATTTATTTATTTATTAAAATTATTTTTATTTTTTTTAAATATATTTTTTTAAGATATTTTTTTTATTGAAGTATTTTCTAAATTTTATTATATAAATTTGTTTTTAAAATTTAACCTAGAGTATTTGTTCTCTTTTATTTATTTATTTGTAGTTTATTTTTCCTTTAGATTTATTTTTTATTTTTAAATAAATATTGAAATATTAAATAATAAAAAACTTAATATTAAATATTAGTATTATAAATTATTTTATTTATTGATAATTATGATAATGATTAATGTCCATTCAAACCTTAAGAAAATAAGGGATGCTTTTCAATTCTTTAGAATTTTGTTTATGTGCTCAAAAAACATTAAGAGAAGATTTCCAATATCACCATAGTTTTGTTGAGTCAAAAGGTTAGGAAGATTGATAGTGTGAAAAATATTTTGAAATTAAGATCTAATCTTAGGGGTGGACAATCTAAGAGAAAGTGTTTTTTATCTTCAACCCTCTTAGTGTAACAATTGTGACACACTCTTTCATCCCAGAGTGTTTTAGGTACTAACCAACACCCAGTTTCACTATGAAGCTCATGATAATTTGTTCTTGCTTTAGCAATGCTTATTTTTTTATTTACACTTGTAAAAAAAAAGGATGTTTTTTATCTTCTAGATTAGGGTTGATTACCTCCTTATAATACTTAAATTTTATTTTTCCCTCTAACTCATTATCACACCACATTTTCTCCTTAACTTTTATTTAATACTATTTTTAATAGTATCCTTATTCTACAAAATGATGTTTTCACTTATTCCCATTCGCATCCTTATGCCATCCCCGCTTGAGTTGAAGGTGGTTTTGGCTGGAGTTTGAAGCAATTTTAGGAATTGCCTTGTCTTCCATGTTTTTTAACATAGTCTCATACAATAAGTATCTAGTCATAGTTGTGCTCTCAATGGGGGAAAGGCATGCCTCTAAGAGGATGATATGATAGGATAGAGAATATTTCCTTTAATTTTGAGATTATCGATTATATTTAATTCTTTTGGATCTGCTCTATTTTTCTCCATGACTCTCTAGAGATACTACATCCCCAAACTTCCCATCCATATATAGTAACATGAATAACAAGAATCTCAAAGAGGAGATTTTTCTTATCCCATATCCAAAGATCGATTGATTTACAATTGTTTTCAAGCCCATAATAAGTTTTCCATCCTCCATTTATCATTTTCTAAATGCTATAATTTCAGTTGAGCTTGCGTTGAATATTGATTCCAAGATATTTGTATCAAGTCACTTCCTCCAAGTTGTTTTTGTCATATACAAAAGTATCATATGTGATCTTATTGGATTTAATGATCATGACTTTTGTTTTTTCAATATTAACAATCACACCCATATTGGAACAAAAATCCTTTAGGATTCTTAGTTGCTTTCCAATATCACGGGGACTCCTCTCTATATTATCAACATAAAGAAGAATATCGATGACTAGATACCCATGAGAGTTGGGATGACACAACTTGCTTCTCCCAAAAAATCTTCTAACTTGTTAATATATATGCCAAAAAGGGTAAGGGACAAGGGAAAACCTTGCTTGAATCCAATATTGCAGTTAATTTTTTTTTACCAGCCCTCAATGTTCTTAAAATTGGAAATAATGTTCTCATACAACCTTATTGCAGTATCCCTCAACTCAAAATGCACTTTTATTGTTGAAATTAGTTCAGAAATTCACTATATTATATCCACATTTCAACCTCTAGTTAAGTCATAACAGCCAAGCATTAAAACCATTACTAGATGCACTTAATGAGCATAAACACTAAATAATGTAGTTCTGAAACTAAATCTGTAGCGGAATCATATACTAATAGTGGACAAAATATCCAATATGCACCATGAAAAATTCTGGGTAAACCCCAAGAAGAATAGCACAGAAAATAGTGACAAATTGAGGAGAATTCTTTATTAAGATCTAGAGAAAGATGTTGAGATTACAACAGTCATTTACAACAATGATATAACAGAACCCACTAAGAAAAATGTGCCTCTTCTAACCCAGAAAACTGTCCACGAATTCTAGAAATCCGTGCCAAGTTTCAGACAAAAAAAACTGCATTAAATTTATGTTACAATGCTGAACTGTACAGCCTGTACTTCAACATTAAATTTCATGAATAGTGAGCACAAATTTCAATGCCAACAGTAAAAGAAAAACTTAGATATTAACTCAACAATTTTCCTTGAAATTAGAGCCTCGATTTCAGTGCATACCTTTGTTGTTCCTCTAACAAATCTGTACAATACAGATTCCTTTCACTATTGTACGATCCTATTCTATATTAACAACTGTCTTGGGATGCGTTCCCTCTTACTCTCTTGAAAGATGTGCCTCCCTACTTGTTGTCCTTCTCATTTCTCCACGCTAAAAAAATTCACTTGGGATGAGTGACCCTTCACCTCCCACAACTCTCTCCTCAAAGTGTGTGCCCTCCTCTCCTATTGAACTTCCTTTTATCAATTTCGAATTGTAACTCCTCTAACCCTTGATCTCCCTTAAGTGACTCTTCACTTACCCTTGAGATCAACGGTCACAATTTGATCATTCGTTGAGGTCACTTTAATTAATAAAGTTACCCATAATATCATAAAGTCACTTTTACATTTCGAAATTAAAATACTCAACTTTATAAAATAGCTTTATAAAGTCACTTTATAATTATAAAGTTACTAGGAGAAAATTTGCTTGGTCACTTCCACATGTTGAGTGTTGCCAATGCAGAAGTACCTCCAAGCTTCCAAATCTCAACACTACCTCTTAGCGAGAGAGGTACTTCTGGTATCACCACCAGAATTTGTCTCCATCTCATTAGCTGCCATAACTGCTCCCTTTGTACTAGAAGTCTTTGCTCCCTCTGAAAATGAAGCCACTACTCCCACTACATTGAAAGCCTTGGCTAGTACCTCCGATGTACCATGAACTAAAGACATGCTCCTAGGAGGCTGGACACTCTCTTGAGCATCCAACTGTGTCGACTCATGCCTACTGAGTCCCTTGAGAGTCCCGAAAGAAGACTGAGTTCCATGTATCAACTCTCTCTCTCATGCTACTTGCCAACTCTCCGACACAAAATGTGAGTGCAGAAATACATTGGACCCCAACACAGGTCTATCCAACAACCTGTACAAGCCTTCATAATTGACACCAAGCATCACTATTGTGTCAACAATTTCTCGTACATGATATAAAAACACATGTCCACTATGGAAAAAACTCCAAATCCACTCTCATCCAAGGTTTCCACTAAGAAAAAATCAACTGTCAACTCTGAAATATATAAAACATCACGAACATCCAAAAAACCTCCTGACTTTAGTTGGAATCTCACCCTTCCAACCCCCTTTACTCCAAGTTGTGGTCCGACTCCATAATTCACTCTACAATCTGAGTCTATCTCAATAAGATCAAGGAAAACTGACCTCAACTCGGTCATGTGCCGAGAGGCACCACTATCCACAAACTAGGACTCAATGTCCTCGAACACTAGGCATCCACTGCCCATGGGACCAACCATGAGAGAAAACTCCTTAAATTTCTTAGCAAAATATGCAACCTGAGATGATGCTTCCACCTCTGGTTCTGGTTTTTTCTTCTTCTTGTTCGGACATTGAATAGCATAGTGGCCAGTTTTGTGAAATGCAAATCATTTCACCTTGATCATGTCCTTCTTCTTCTCATTGCCCTTTTCCACAAGAACAACGTTCTTGTCGTCTTCACCATCCAATACCTTTTCTTGAGACCCCTCCCGGATGTCCTCCTACGTAAAATCATCCCACAATCTGCTCTAGTCAGGGAGCTTCTCTCTCCCCACCACACACTTCTCGAAAAACTCCCACTCCTTAGTGAATCCTTTGAGAGCTATCCGCACCAACTCTGAGTCAGGAATGACTTCTACAACAACTGCCAACTTGTCCTTCACCCATGAAACCTGGGTGAGGTAGGTGGTCACACTCTCTCCTTTGACCATCCTAGCTCCATGGAGCTCGTCCCGGAGATCCATTTCTCGGTTCTCGTTCTTAGCCTCATACAAGCCTTTCAGTGCAACCCACATTTCATTGGCTATCTTCTTCTCAACCAAGTGTGGAATAAGGTGGTCTTTGACCCTATCCAAGATGATTATCTGAGTCTTAGATTCATTCACCTCATGAACATCAAGAGCTATGGGATATGTAGGTACAGCTACAATGGTGTTCGTAAATGACCACAATTTGTTTTCCTTGAGAACATTGTTGATTCTAACCTTCCACTGCAGGTAGTTGGAAACCCTCTCCAATCTATCTTCAAACCTGATGCTGGAAGTCATCTTTGTCCACCTGACAAAGAACCTTTTTTTTTCTTCTTCAAGCAAATGTACCAGCAAATCATTTGTTGTCCCAAGTGCAAAAATTATTCCTACTAAACTTCAGAGCATCTGCTCTGATACCATGTTGAAATTAGTTTAGAAATTCACTATATTATACCCAAATTTTAGCCCCCAATTAAGTCATAACATCCAAGCATTAAAACCATTACTAGTTGCACTTAATGAGCATAAACACTAAATAATGTAGTTTTGAAACTAAATCTATAGCGGAATCATATACTAACAGTGGAAAAAATATCCAATATGCACCATGAAAAATTCTGGGTAAAACCCAAGAAGAATAGCACAGAAAAGAATGACAAATTGAGGAGAATTATTTATTAAGCTCCAGAGAAAGATGTTTATATTACAACAGTCATTTACAACAATGATATAACAGAACCCACTCAGAAAAATGTGCCACTTCTAACCCAGAAAACTGTCCACGAATTCTAGAAATCTGTGCTAAGTTTTAGACAAAAAAAACTGCATTAAATTTCTGTTACAATGTTGAACTATACAACTTGTATTTCAACATTAACTTTCATGAACAATGGGCATGAATTTCAATGCCAACATTGAAGGAAAACTTAGATATTAACTCATCAATTTGCCTTGAAATCAAAGCCTTGATTTCAATGCATACCTCTACTATTCCTCTAACAAATCCATACAGTACGGATTCCTTTCACTGTTGTGTGGTCCTGTTCTATATCAGCAATTATCTTGGGATGCATGCCCTCTTTCTCTCCTGAAAGATGTGTCTCCCTGCTTGATGTCCTTCTCCTTTCTCCACACTCAGAAAATTCTCTTGGGATGAGTGACCTTTCACCTCCCACAACTCTCTCCTCAAAGTGTACGCCCTCCTCTCCTAATGAGTTGTCTTTTATCAATTTTGAATTGTAACTCCTCTAACCCTTGATCTCCCTTAAGTGACTCTTCACTTACCCTTGAGATCAACGGTCACAATTTAATCATTCGTTGAGGTCACTTTAATTAATAAAGTGACCCATAATATCATAAAGTCACTTTTACATTTCAAAATTAAAAGACTCAACTTTATAAAATCACTTTATAAAGTCACTAGGAGAAAATTTGTTTGGTCACTTCTGCATGTTGAGCGCTGTCAATGAAGAAGTACCTCCAAGCTACCGAATCTCAATATTTATCTCTTCCAATGATCCAGATGGATATCGGTGGCCACCCACCTTTTCCAACTAGCTCATAACAATTTTCTGACATTTTTGGCAATTTACTATTTTTAGCAGTTTTAACTTCCGGGGCCATTTTGAGGGCCTAAATAAAGGTTTTTTGGTATTGATCTCCTCAATTATATCCAAATAAATTATTGATCCCCCAAAATTAATCTCCTCGATGATACCTTTCCAATGGGCTATCACACGCCTAAAACGGAGATCGCATACAAAAGTTATGGCCCCAGGAAGTTGATGTACTAACTTACCCAAATGGGGCCCACATGACTTTTGGCGTTTCATCTCCTAGGGTTAGGTTTTTGGATGTCTAGGGTTTTTGGAATTCTTTCTTATTGTAAAAGGGCCTTCAGAGCCTGATTGTAACCTTCTTCTTGCAAATGCGCGTTGTCGTCACATCTCTTCTCAGAGATAAGCCGCCACCATTCTAGCAAGCTTGTTTCTGCTGCATTTTATAGTTTCAACGTATTTCGTTATTGAATAGAAAACCAGTTTTACTGTATCTATGGTATTTTGTGTTAAGCACCTGTTAATAATCTATATTCATTTCGTTCTGCTGATAAAATCCAGATCATCCAACCTATCACAAAGGTTTTTCCTAGGTACCGTGTCAAAATATTTTCTAAAGTCAACAAAACAACACAAAATATTGGTTTTAGTATTATTGAACTCCTCTGCAATGATATTAAGGGTAACAAGATGGTCCACATTTGAATGATATCTCCTAAATCTAGCCTAGCCTTTATCTCTTTTACTGTGACTTTCTAGCCATAGGCTAATCTTCTTTTCCAAAATAATTCTATATAGCTTGGTTAAAATCGAGCTAATCATAATGGTCTAATAATTAGAGGGAATGTTTCTATCCCCATTTTTAAAATTAGGTACAATGAGGCTTTGTATCCAGGGTTTAGAGAAGCCCTGCTTGACTGCTAAATTGAAGAGCTTGTGTATGTGAGGGATGAGGATAGGTCCTCCAATTTTAAAATTTTTAGCTTGGTAGCCTTCAATGTCCTTATCTTTCCCATTTGCAAGCCTCTTAACCTCAAACTCTATGTAATCCAAAGAAAAAAATGCATCCTCTGTGGGAACAATAAGAATGGTGTCCATGGCATTAGGGAACTCATAAATACTTTTAAGGTAACAATTCCTTTCCCTTAAGGGAATCTTATTATTTTCTTTAGTATTGTGAATTAGAATTTTCCTTCAAAACATCTTAGGATCAAGCTTAGATAAGTGTAAAAGTTTCTCTTTCATTTTATTTATATAGTACATTTTTTCCTTTAATTAGGGATTTGTAGGTATTGATCTCATAGTGGTTTAAAGACTCATTAGAAGCATCCATAATGGCTTTCCTAGCAATTTTACATTATTTATCATACCAAGGGTTGGTTTGTCT
This sequence comes from Picea mariana, assembly GCA_032191745.1. Taxonomy (NCBI): domain Eukaryota; kingdom Viridiplantae; phylum Streptophyta; class Pinopsida; order Pinales; family Pinaceae; genus Picea; species Picea mariana. The sequence goes on from JASDQU010240738.1 coordinate 110,642, forward strand.
ATTATTCTTTTTATGTGACACCTCAAAAGAAAACTTGTTAATAGAAGTGGAAAGGGTACTTGTAAAATTATGATAGAGCTCTTCAATGTTGTCCTTATAACATAGGACATGCAATTCACTATTTAAATCCTTTAAGAAAATATCAACTTTACTTTTGTCAAAAAGAAGGTGTCCTTGATTATTAGAATTTTCTTCAATGGGGCTCATGTGCATGGAAACGTCTAGAGTTAGGGTTAAAGGTCTATGATTAGATTCAGGTTCATGGTCATTTAAAAGGTCAAAACTTACTATTTGGTTGGAAACAAGGATATCAGATATCACATAATCCACGACACTACTACCTAGCCCATGAATACAAGTCATCTAGTTGGAGTTTGAACACTTCATTACTCCATTGCAAATTATTAGGTCTTGGGAACTATAAAGCTTGACTAGATCAGTACCAAACACATTCTTAGTTAGGTTTTTAGAGCTTCTTTTGTAGCTATTAGCTAAAACAAGGTCCTCATCTAGCCATAAAGGATTATGTTTGGAATCATTTCTTAAAAGAATAGTTTTGTTAGTTGTAGTTCTAGCATTAAATTCTCCTAGCAGGAGGATATTACCTTCATTTCTCAAACTATAAATATCTTGTTCTAAAGTATTATAGGGACAATTTCTATCTAGATTGTTTTTCTTATAAAAAATATAATTAATAGGTGCAAAATAACAAATTGTTATATAAATCTTCTTAGCATTGATGTCTGAAATTTCTATCCAAATGTACTTATTGAAAGGGTCGATCTCATGAAGTTGAATGTGAGGAGAAATTTTCTTTCTTTTATAACAGGTTGTGCCTCCAATCCCTCTACAGTATAATTTTTTATTCTATGTCAACCACAAGACAAATCCTTCCATGTTATGGACCTTAGACTTTTCATCCTCTCATGTTTGAATTAGACAAATAATATCAATATCACTCGGGATCCAACTTAACCTAGGACCTTTGCGCCATGGAAAACCACAAAATTTCAATAAAAACGATCCTTAGTGTCCCAAATTCATATTTATTATTATCCTTATGGTCTCTATTAGGTCTCTATCACTAACAATAGTTTTTCGATTTCTAATTATTGCTCATTTTCCTTCCTTCCTAGCTTGTTTTACCTTTTTCACTTCCTTCCTTAATTCAACTCGGTCTTTGGGAAAGACTTCTTCATTTTTAAATATTCCTGACCCTTTTAAGCTTAGAGATTTACTGAGTATGCTATATTTATGGTCATTACAACTTATCTTTATGTTCAATTGTTTTTCCTAGCCTCTTTTCTTTTATTAGGTAAGTTGTTTCAATTTGTGATTTATTTTTTAGTTCTTCTTTTACTATTTCTAGTGTATCACCATCTTGTTGTTCTTTTATACCAAAAATTATGAGGTTCAAGGACCTTTTATTTTACTCACGATCCAAGTCAATTCGCTTATTCATTTCATCTTTGATGGGTTTGATATCCAATTTGTTTTGTTTTTTTGTAAGTAAGATTGTATAAAAAGCCTGCCAAAAGAAAAGATTACAGTATCATCATTTTGTTCCAGGATGTAAACACTGAGTTGCCCTGAAGGGAAACCATCTCATCCAGTCAAACATATCTAGAGTTCAAGTCTTAAACTGACTATCCTGACAAGTCTTAAAAAACCCCAAAAATTACAACCCACTAGGGTGACCAATTTGACCTTTCTATTAACATATAACAAGAAAATACAACCCCCTGAGGGTGACCAACTTGATAGTAATTAACACAGACACAATATCGCTATAGTTTCTATGTGGAAAAATAAAATGTGTGCTTCCCGCCAACCGAGAAAAATAAAAGAGACACATGTGAATGTTAGGTGGTAGGGTTGTATTGTGGCCACTCATCCATGGAGGTGGCACTGGTCATTGGGTCCCCGAGAAGTGTTGCATCCTCCTCGACTAGTGTCGCATCTTCCTCCTTGACTGGTGCCATGTCCTCCATAGTTCCATGTGGAGTTGGTGCCAGGATCGGTGGCTCAACCTCTGTTGCATGTGCTTCTCCAGCTGAAGGGTGGAAAACACCTTGCAATGCTGAAAGAAATTGCAGGAATTGCATTTATTTCCCTTCCAGAATCTCCATACGAAACCATAAGTCGTCCATGTCTCGCCGTATGATCCAGGTGGATATCGGGG
>JASDQU010240739.1:12884-56297 GCA_032191745.1 Picea mariana
TACCGATCCCGATGTAGTACGAATCTAACCACGTGAATAAATGTCCTGATGTCAAACATGGTATAAACCACTTGATTATTGGTCAATGATGTAAACTGTTAACAAGTGCGAGGGAGATCACCATTAATGTCAATGATTCCCAAGGTACTCTAGTACATTCCAACGAATGTGAATGGATGAGCTGAAGTCGAACATCCGTGGAATCATCCGATCAGAGGTCAATGATGTAAATCCACTATCAGACATGAGGAGGCCTTCCATTGAGGGATGCATGTCCCAAAGTACTAACTGGTTTCTAAGTCTAGTTCCTGGATAATGTGTTGAAGTCGACAGGAATAAACTTGTCAAAGGAGGGCCTTGATGTATCCCCCATCAATGACACGAAATGAACACAGAGATGTAATTGGTAGATCAAATGAACATGGACTAACACAGGTATTGAGACAAGATATTTGTGATGGCTGACTCTTAAGGTGGATACTTCCCTTGAACACTGAGGCACAATAGCAGAAACATGACATGGACCAAAACTTGATGATGCGGTGGTTCCTGTGACTTACGTCAGGTGACCCAAAGGAGTGAAAGAAACTCAAAGGATTGACTCAGTGTAGAGGTTCAGTGGATTATAATGCATGCAAAAGACAAAGTGTCGTGTTCAAGGGTGACTCTAAGAGTTACTTGGTAATGTTCTCACAAAACTGCTTGGCTTGCTTCTTTCAATTTTTTCCCCCATCTAGATAGATGAGTACCTCTTTTTAATTTAACGAGCTCGAGGAGGATAACACATGCTCAATAAAACTCACCTTCGGTAAGTTCCTCTTCCTTTGTTTAATGAACTGTAAGAAGTAAGGGTTCGATCCCATATGGGCTTGTCGATGTTTTGTTTATAGAGTCCAAAGATAGAAAACTCGAAGGTTTTTCATGATTATAGAGTCTGGAAAAACACTAAAAAGAGAACTCTCTCAGTTCCTTTTTCGTAAAGTAGTCTGACGAGACCGAAAAAGAGATAAACTATCGCTCAACATACATTTTCTTCAAATACTTTAACGAGCATGAAGAGAACAAGGTTTCTCGGTAATCTTTTCATCTTTAGAGAGTCTGAAAAGAACTTAAAGACGACTCCAATGTTGTCCTTTTTCGTAATGTTAGTCTTGTGAGGTCGAAAAAGAGATAAATTATCACTCGAAAAATGCCCTTTCAAACCATTTAATGAGTGGAAAAGGAAGCAAGATCACTCAATGATATTTTCATGTTTAGAGAGTCTGAAAAGAGATTAAAGGAGACTCCAGGGGGTTCCTTTTTCGTGTATCCATACAGGTCCGAAAAAGAGATAAAAGTCTACCCAGATGCATTCTCATGTATTTACAAGCACGAGAAAGAACAAAGACTAAGCTCGGTATGCCCCCAGCTTGAAAGCTAGTGGCTTAACTCTAGAAAGATCATAAAAGGATGGAGACATTCCCTCCAAGCTTCGATTCATTCACCGACTTTGAGGTCGTCAACAATTTCTCTAGAAGATGAGAAAAAGGAGAAGGGTGGATGAAAAGAAGATTCAAGAGAGGTGACTATTTCATTTTTTTTACGAGCTTGACACAGGAAAAGAACTATGCTCAAGACCCCTATTTCATTTTTTAATGAGCTTGCCACAGAGAAGAGAAACTATGCTCGTGGTTTTGTCCAGATCATGGTTGCCAAGAGGATAATGCTCTAGTAGGGTACCATGTCAATGGATAAAACGTGGTCATGGCCTCCAGGAGATCTTCGTTTGATGGAAGATAATCACTCAAGAAGGGACACATATCAAGGGCCACGATAGGAGTAAAGAGATCAGGCTCCAATAATTCCACCGAAGAAATCACCATGTCCACTACCGGATCCAAATCATCGGAAGTTGAAATCATGGGAGATGATGAAAAATCAACACCAGGAGGGGAGATAGATGGTATATCTGCCCGAATTTCTTCACGAGGGGGAAGAAAAGAGGATTAGTGATAGTTATTAGCTTGAGGTAACTTGTCAATGCGAAACATTTCCGGAATAGATTCATCCGAAGGAAAAATTGGGGAAATGTAGTATATCACAGACGATAAGGAACTCAACCATGATTGCATCGAGGAACTGTCAAAATCCAATAGATGTTGGGAATCTGACAAGGGAGAAGCGGATTGGGTAGAAATGTATGACGTTTCAGCTTGACTAAGTGGCATGGTGTCACTTAGTGCATCAAATTCCAGAGGACAAGGTACAATCCAAGGGTCAGATGATTCTAAAGATCGAAAAGCCGCGGTCAAAATCATATCGACGCTAGCAATATGATGTGTAGTCGGTGGAAGTGGTGTAGGGAAGGTACCCATGAGGCTAGAATCTTTCAGTAAGCCAACACCAATGCTTTCATATGTGATCCTGTGGTCTCCCAAGAAAGGAATACTGTTGGTAGCAAGAGCATGAGCATCGGTCGTGCAGAAATCCAACTGATCAACAGTGACAATTTTGCCCTGGTGAGGAAATTGTACACATCGAAAGACCGACAAGGCAATGGAAGTCATAGCATAAAACCAACTTCTTCCAAGTAACAATTTGTAATCGAGGGGAGCATCGACCACCTCGACATCAATAGTAACAGTTTTTCCACCCAATTGGATGGGCAGGGACTATAAAATCCCATGGGGATGAAAACCTCTCCCATTGAAGGCGCGTAACATCGTTGGATATTTGTTGAGTGCTGGTGATTTTAAACCTTTCCAACATGCTAAATACATGCCAAAAATTGAGGCTCCCTCATCCAGAATCGTTCGATGGATTTGTTGATTGTGAACAACAACATCAACTTGGAAGGAAAGTTGGTGGGAGAGTCGAGATGCATAATTATCCAGGTTAAACATGATCTGATTGGATGACTCAGGATCAACAGTGCCAAGAGCGGTCAAGAGTGTTCTACGTTGACTAGGGCAGTGTTGTAGAACTTCTAACATAGACATAGCACATGGTGCTTGAGCCAAAACTTCAACAATGTTGTAGTTTTGGGCAGCACGTGAACTAAGATTAAAGGTAGCTTTGCAGATAGTGCTCTTAGGAGGACGTAAGATAGAGTCGAACATGGGTTTCTCAATCTGAAGTGGTCCAGATGGAGGATTAACTGATGGAAGACTAACGGAGGATGATGATGGATCCGGTAAAGTGCTGGCACCGTTAGTGTCTTTTACCTTGTTAGGGTTACCTGGTGTGTTGTAGGTCTTAGAGCGAGTGGTCAAATTGATCCCATTAAACATATAAATATGTGCACTCGATGAGGCCTCATCATTAGGATCACTAGAACTACCCCTAGGAGAAGGGGTTTGAGCAACCATGGATTGTTGTTGTGGAAAAGGTTTAGTAAGCACAGCGGGTTGTGACTTCCCTTGGAAGATTTTGGCCACTTCATTGTGAAGTGGACAATATTGAGTGTAGTGATCATCACCACAAATGATACATGGGAATTTCAGTTTCTATTATGGTTTCTTTTCTGTAGCAGGTGTTTGATTTTTGGGTTGTTCATTATTATTTTTGATTTATTCTTTGTCTTCTTCTTACCTCCAGATTGTTGTGAAGGGGCAGATTGAACTGCATTCACCTCAGAGATCTGAGTTTTGGGGGAGGTAGAGGAGGGTGTAGTTGAGTTGGAAAGAGATTGAGTTTTGACAGAACCGATAACACCATCCACATGATATGAGGATGATGGCTTAGAAGGATCGGTATTAGCTCAAGCAACATTCAGAAGAAAATCATACAAAGTACTAGATTGGGAATAAACCAAGTCTAAGTACTGATCCCAAGCAATGTCTTGTTCCTCTGTGACTGCACCACCGATAGCGACATCGTGAACGATCGGGGGTAACAATGATTTAGTAAACCATTCTGCCAAGAGCATGTCGGGAATGACTGCCTTGATCATCCTTCGTCGTCGCCTCCACTCATGAATATGGTCAGAGATATGCACGGAGTTATTTTGACAAAGGGAGGTCAAGAGTTCAATACCCATCTCATAGGGAATAGGCAGTTGGAAGTGCATGAGGAAAGACATGGCAAGGGAATTGAAATCATGAAAAGAAGCACGTGGTAGCTCAATATACCACTTTGCTGCTGAACCGGTAAGCGTTCGCTGGAAAAGACCCAAACGTACAGAATCATCCATGAGGGAGTTTGATGAACACCACAAATGGAAAGTCATCAGATGGTTGTTTGGATATTAGCCAGGGTTTCCATCAAATTTCATAATATTATAAGGAAGTTTAGCTGGAATGTCTAGCCAAACCGGTGAATGAGAAATAGGATCATTAGTTAACCGAGACAAGTTTGGGAGATCCAGAGTTACAAGGAAAGGTAGCTGTCAGTTAATGTGTGAATGATACTTGTGTGGCATAGGAACACTAGTAGGACCATAGATTGGGTTATATGGATAGTTGAAACTAGGAGGTCCTCCTATATACAGTTGTTGTTGACTAGGATAAGTAGGATTTGATGGTGCATGAGAAACATGGGCATAACCAGGTGGGTTTTGAACATTATAGGCCGGGTGATTTATTTTCTCGTGAGGAGGATAAACATTGTGGCCTTGAGAATGGTAAGGGGTAGATCCTAGAGGTGGATACATATGAGTTCCATGAGGAGGATAAGACTGTGGTCCTGGAGAACTCCAGGTGGTGTTTTGGATACTGCCCGTATAAGATTGCTCGTAAGATGTTCTGGGAGGGACAGGATTGGATAATCCTCCTAATGGGTTATTATAAAAGTGTCCCCTAATGTGGGGTTGAGTAAAAGTGCCTCATGAAGATACTCTCTAGGATTTTGAAGGGTTTCCAGGAAACGAGGGTTTCCCCCCTGCCAGTGGTGGATTTATGACCATGGTGTGACTGACAAATGGAGGTTGCCCTCCAGGAGGAGTATGAAAAGGGGGTTATCCTCTGGGAGGTGCAGACCCACTATGGAAAGGTAGTCCTCTAGGAGGGAAAGGTATGTTGGATGGTGGTTTCCCTCTAGCCGATTGTATTTGGCAAACAGGGGTCTGTGTTCTCGAGTGAGAAGATGTCCCAGTAGGATCATGTGGAACATGCAGAGATATAGAGTAATAACTTGTAGAAACAGGGGTAGAGATTGAAGTGCTTTGGGGAATAATAGAGATGATGAGTCTAGCATTAGGATGGAATTGTGTTGGCATGGCAGTAGAGTGAATAACCTGGTTGATTGGGTGATTCATGCTTTGACCGGATGGCCCTGTTTCACTAGGAGGATCATGAGGATGAAAGGGTTGTTGAATAGATTCAAAATGTTCATAGAGATCGTGTCCCGATGAAGTCCTCCACACAGAATGAGAAGGTGTGGGATTGGTTGCTACTGTGGTTCTAGGATGAATAGGAGTCCTATACTCGTCACCAAAGGTTGGTTCTATGGATCCCATATATGTTTCGGTAAAGATCATCTCCGGTAATTGTGGTACTTCTTCGTCTATGACATTCCCAAGGGAGTCTAAATGAACCAAAAGTGGTTCGAGAGGAGATACCGACACAGGTGTGGTGGGATTTTCAATAGTGTCCAAAGCATGTTATGGGTTATCTAATGGGGGAGAAATAGCACTTCCGATGTCAGATGGATTTTCTACCTTTGTACGATAGTTGTCCTTTGGAGTTTTAGGAGGTAAGCGTTGATAGCCTTCTGAAGGCAGCCCTTGCATCCTACGTGATCGACGAAGACCTTTATAGTCTATGGGCTCAATTGTGGAGAATAACAGATCACACTAAAAATCTAGGGCCAACTAACAAAAAGAAACAACATGTGCTAATAAAATCTAGGAATCAACCAGGCAGACAAAACTTCTCTCGATGACCGTACTAGTTGGTGATGAAATCCAACGTTGCGTCATCAAGTCGAGAAGGGGCTGGGATATGGTGGAACAGTTACAATGGCGACCTACTTAACGGACTTATGCCTTGGTGCAAGCTTCCACGCAGTAATTGTGGATTTACCCTCCAAGGAGCCCGACTGAGTTTGACCAATGTCTGTTCCAGGTACAGTGAGACTTCCCTTCATCGTCACCTTCTGTAAGTACCTGAAGATTATGGCAACTAAAGATACCAATTCGCAGTGAGTCCCTGGGCAAGTATAGTCGATAGTCCGATCTAGAATGTATGGGCAGGATAACAAGTCCGAAATCAAACCTAAAGGCTCCCACACATAATCATGGGCATACCTCTAAGTGACCCCTAATATATGATCCGACCACTACAAACAGTTGAACCACGGAGGGATAATCTTCGTAACTCACCTGAATGCGACCTCGTGCATAACCCCTGTGTGAGAGGGGGATCCCAGAAAAACAATACGACAATTGGATTTGACTCTCCCTAACTCAGGATGCTAATGTTTGTTTTGAAAACTTTGGAGAGTTGTACTCACAGCCTAATCCAAAGTGTTAACCCTAGTCTACTGTTGGTGGAAGATCCTAAAAACAAAAATGTTCTAGATAATTTTTAATTAGCGTTAGTTTTAGAGTTGTTCTTTACTCAAAGGGTGAACGAAACTGAAACTAATGGAATGATGACTCAATGCCCAAAAAGATTCATAGAATATGATAAGCAATTATTTCTTTTCAATGAATGCCTATTTAAGGGAAAGAGGAGTCGTTTTCACTTTCAAACACTAAAGTCCTCAAACAATCGGTTCTCAATCGAATCCAATGCGATGCTAAAACATTTTTAAAAATGCCTTCTAATATGCAAATCAAGCACTAAAAGGTATCTTTTTTGTTTGTATGTGAATAATGACTAATTCAATGCAAAACTTCTCCTATCAACTACCTTTTTAGATCAAGGAGATTTAGACAAGTATGATCAGATTTCGCACACAAAACACACACCCTCTCGTTGTGATTGAAACAAGAAGCAAACAAAGAACAAAAATAACAAAGCCAAATCAAACAATTCACAAAAAAGAGAGATGTTTAAGAATGATGACCTCAAAAAACCAGATGAGAAGAGTCACAGATTTCTAAAGTCCTTCACTAGAGTTCCCGCTCAGTCGGATAGGAGGGAAGAAAGCAGGGGATCGATTTCAAGCTCTCAACAACAAAAACTCAAAAATAATGAAGAAGGGCATAAAATCTGAACAACAAGGTGTTTAATTTTCAGGAGGAAGCATGTCAAAGGTCAAAGGAAGAATCATTGAATCACAAACCAGCTCAACAAGTGAAAAAACGGGGTTTGGAACTCCAAAAAATACAATTTTTGAAGAGATTTTGGGCAAACAAAGGCTGGTGCTCTAGTATAAGAGCCACCAGAGCGTTATAAATCTCTTTCTAACACTTCCATGGAGTTTTGGTGCTCTGCTAACATGGGCAGGGAGGCGCCAGGATCAAAAAACTCATAAAAATGTCCAAAAACCCATAATTTTGATCAAATTTTGACAAGTAAGCTGAGTGTGATGGGGTAAAGAGTCAATCAGCAAGTGAAATTAGACATGAAGGGGTGAACGATATCTGAATACATTCATAGTGTAAGGAAAGGTCTATGAGGAAAAAAACAAAACTAAGAAAGTTCTGATTCTTCCCCAGTGGAGTCGCCAATTTCTGTTGAAGGAAAATCTCCTCGCATACAGGTAGATCTCCTCAAAGAGCTAGACTCTTAACTCTAAGATAGAAAGTTATTATCATGGTCACTAACTTCCTTTTATATCTAGATGGACTAGTGTGTGAGGAGGAAGGAGAAAATAAGTACCTTTTACTGGTGTTTGTCCTTGCACGCTCCAAATTGAGCTTCAATCTTTCACTCTTCGATAAGCCCTATACAAAAACAAAGTACGACCACTTCCTACTCTATCAATATTAGTCCAAAATAGGTCTATCTACTAAATAGACAAATTCATGTGAGATTGAACACGAATTAGAAAGAAACAGGCCAAGCAAATTATATTAATGAAGACAAAACATTGCTTACAGCCATAGATGAATTGCAACAGTTTCGTCAAGTCCTCCTTGTCTACCCTTTGCTCAAAAGATCCACGATCCGAATGATGATAGATTCACCAATTTCTCCCTATGAGATCATAGGTCTCTTGCTACCAAAATATCTCTATTCCAACACCACTTAAAATATCATAAGTTTGGTGTGATTCTCCCTTTTCCAGTCCTCCTTTCACCCTGAGAGAGCTTGCTTATATAGCCTTGGAGAGGCTTTAACCACTTGAGATATCCTTGGGGAAGTTGAGGATTTTCCTCCTTCAGTTGAGGATATGCCCTAATATCATGGCTTGATTGAGGATTCGAACCCAACTGACTTCTAAGAATGAAAATATCCTTCCTCCATTCTTCTCAACTAATCAAATGTTGCCTAGAATAGGTAGTGCTCCCTCAAAAGGGCCATCAGAGAACTGTAGCACTCCCAAGTAAACTTAAGGGGGCGCGAGCACTCCTGAAATCAATAAAACTCCTCCAGAAGGGCCAAAGGAGCTTTATAGCACTCCCAAACAATGTAAGGGGGAGTGTCAGCACTCCCAGAAGAGGTATAGGGGAGCGCTCCGATCCAAAAACTTAGTTTTTTGAGTCTTTTCAGATGGCGAAAGGTTCATGAGCCCAGTTAACCTTTCCTCATCTTCCAAATCAAGTGTTTGACATGTACCAAGTGTCCTCCTGATGTCGGTTACAGGAATGACATAGGCATCATGGTAGTATGCTTCTCTGACACTTGTGACACTTGTGAGCAAAATGCGACACTTGCAACCTTTGTAATGACGACACTTGTGACACTATCAAAGTGAGTCTTTTTTATGTGTAACAAAGGTGCATCATGATGAACATTGATGCAAATTTGGATGATCTGAAAGATTATGTGGGGAAATCATACATCCTTGAGTCTTTAAACCCTCCCATAACGTCAAGGCATGTGTCTAGTATAACCATGTCAAATTTCTATGCATACAGGCACATATTGAAGAAATTTCAATGTTGGCCCCATTCACTATGCGGGGTCGGTGCATGGCATTTATCGTGCGTGAATTGTAGCCTCAGCAACATCAACTCGACTTGGTAATTCAATAATAAAACCTTCCTTAAGTATTATGTGGGGACATCAAACTTCCTTAGGTATCATGAAGGGTTTTATGGGATCCTTAAGTATTATGCGGGTTCAGTGGAAAATTTTTGTTATGGGTGTATTGCAAGTTCCATGTAAAATTTCAAGATAGTTTTGATATCGATTCTATATAATGGAATGGAGAATGATGACAATGAGAGATGCAACATGATGAATATTGATGAAAATGTGGATGATATCAAAGATTATGTGGGGACATCATACATCCTTGAGTCTTGAAATCCTTCCATACCATCAAGGGATGTTTCTAGTCTAACCATTCCAAATTTCGATGCATACATACACATATTGAAGAAATGTCAATTTTGGCCCCATTCACTGATCACTATGCAGGGTCAGTGCATGAAATTTGTGGTGGGTGAATTAAAGCTTCTATGACATGAACGCAACTTGGTAATTTAATAATCAAACCCCCCTTAAGTATTATGCGGGGACATCAAGCATACTTAAGTATCATGATGGGTATTATAAGATCCTTAAGTATTATGCGAGTTTGGTGGAAGAAATTTGTGATAGGTGTATTGGAAGTTCAATGTCAAATTTCAAAATAGTTTCGACAATGATTATATAGAAGGGAATCATGAATGATGACAATGAGAGGTGCAACATGATGAATGTTGATGCAAATGTGGATGATATCAAAGATTATGTGGGGACATGACACATCCTTGAGTCTTGAAACCCTCCCATACTATCAAGGCATGTGTCTAGTCTAACCATGTCAAATTTTGATGCATACAATAACATATTGAAGAAATTTAAACGTTGGCCCCATTCACTGCTCACTATGTGGGGTCGATGCATGACATTTGTGGTGGATGAATTGAAGATTCCGCGACATCAACTCGACTTGGTAACTAAATAATCAAAATCTCTTTAAGTATTATGTGGGGACATCAAACATCCATAAGCATCGTGATGCGTGTTATGAGATAATTAAGTATTATGTTGGTTCGGTGGAAGAAATTTGTGATGGGTTTATTGGAATTTCCATGTCAAATTTTGAGATAGTATCGACAATGATTCTATACAAGGGAATGATGAATGATGACAATGAGAGGTGCAACATGATGAATGTTGATTTAAATGTGAACAAACTCAAAAATTATGTGGGGACATCATACATCCTTCAGTCTTGAAAGGCTCCCATAATGCAAGGCATGTGTCCAGTCTAACCATGTCAAATTTCGATGCATATAGACACATATTGAAGAAATTTGAACATTGGCCTCATTCAGTGCTCATTATGCGAGTTCATTGCATGACATTTGTGGTGGGTGAATTGAAGCTTCTACGACACCAAATCGAATTGGTAATTCAGTAATCAAACCCTCCTTAAGTATTATGTAGGGACATCTAACATCCTTAAGTATCTTGATGGGTGTTATGAGATCCTTAAGAATTATGCAGGTTCAGTGGAAGACATTTGTGATGGGTGTATTGGAACTTCCATGTAAAATTTCAAGCTAGTTCCGACAACGATTCTATAGAAGGGAATGGCAAATGATGACAATGAGAGGTGCAACATGATGAACATTTATGCAAATGTGTATGATCTCAAAGATTATGTGGGGACATCATAAATCCTTGAGTCTTGAAACCCTCCCATACATTCAAGGCATGTGTCTAGTATAACCATGTCAAATTCTGATGCATACAAGCACATATTGAAGAAATTTAAAATTTGTCCCCATTCATGTCTCACAATGTGGGGTCACTGCATGACATTTGTGGTGGGTGAATTGAAGCTTCTGCGACATCAAGTCAATTTGTTAATTCAATAATCGAACCCTCCTTATGTATTATGTGGGAACATCAAACATTGTTAAGTATTGTGTTGGGTGTTATTAGATACTTAAGTATTATGCGGGTTCGGTGGAAGAAATTTGTGATGGGTGTAGTGGAGGTTCCCTGTCAAATTTCAATATAGTTCTAACATCGATTCTATAGAATGAACTGAAGAATGATGACAATGAGATGTGCAACATGATGAACGTTGATGCAAATGTGGATGATCTCAAAGATTATGTGGGGACATCATACATCATTGAGTCTTGAAACCCTCCCATACCATCAAGGCATGTATCTAGTTTAACCATGTCAAATTTCGATACATATAGGCACGTATTGAAGAAATTTTAACATTGGCCCCATTCACTGCTCATTATGAGGGGTAGGTGCATGACATTTGTGGTAGGTGAATTGAATCTTCTGCGACATCAAATCGACTTGATAATTTAATAATCAAACCCTCTGTATGTATTATGTGGGGAGATCACACATCATTAATTATATATGGGATCCTTAAGTATTACGTGGGTTCTGTGGAAGATATTCGTGATGGGAGTCTTGGAGGTTCCACGTAAAATTTCAAGAAAGGTCACACAATGATTCTATAGAATGGCATGAAAAAAGATGAAAATGAGAGGTGCAAAATGATGGACGTTGATACAAATGTGGATGATCTCACAGATTATGTGGGGACATCATACATCCTTGAGTATCGAAACCCTCCCATACCATCAAGGCTTGTGTCTAGTCTAACCATGTCACATTTCAATGCATACATGCACATATTGAATAAAGTTTAATGTTGGCCCCATTCATTGCTCACTATGTAGGGTTAGGGCATGACATTTGTGGTGTTGAATTGAAGCTTCTGTGACATCCACTTGGCTTGGTAAGTCAATCATAAAAATCTCCTTAAGTACTATGCGGGGACATCAAACATCCTTAAGTATCAGGATGGGTGTTATGATATCCTTAAGTATTATGCGGGTCCGATGGATGAAATTTTTGATGGGTGTATTGGAAGTTTCATATCAAATTTCAAGATAGTTTCAACATCGATTCTATAGAAGGGAATCAAGAATGATGACAATGAGAGATGCAACATGATGAATCTTGATGAAAATGTGTATGATCTCAAAGATTATGTGGGGACATATTACAAACTTGACTCTTGAAACCCTCCCATACCATCAAGGCATGTGTCCAGTCTAACCATGTCAAATTTCAATGCATACAAGCACATATTGAATACATTTCAACATTGGTCCCATTCACTACTCACTATGCATGGTAGGTGCATGACATTTGTTGTGGGTGAATTGAAGCTTTTGTGACATCAACTCGACTTGGTAATTCAATAATGAAACCCTCCTTAATTATTATGTGGGGACATCAAACATCCTGAAGTATCATGATGGGTGTTATGAGATCCTTAAGTATTATGCAGGTTCAGTGTTAGAAATTTGTAATGTGTGTATTGAAAGTTTCATGTCAGATTTCAAGATAGTTCTGACAACGATTCTATAGAAGGGAATGATGAATGATGACAATGAGAGGTGAAAAATGATGAATGTTGATGAAAACATGGACCATCTTGAATATTATGTGGGGACATCATACACCCTTGAGTCTTGAAACCATCCCATACCATCAAGGCATGTGTCTAGTCTAACCATGTCAAATTTTGATGCATACATGCACATATTGAAGAAATTTCAACGTTGGGCCCATTCACTGCTCACTATGGAGGGTCGATGAATAACATTTTTCATGGGTGAATTGAATCTTCCGCGACATCAACTCGACTTGGTAATTAAATAATAAAACCCTCCTTAAGTATTATGTGGGGACATCAAACATCCTTAAGTATCATGATGGGTGTTATCATATCTTTAAGTATTATGTGGGTTCTATGGAAGCAATTTGTGATGGGTGTATTGGAAGTTCCATGTCAAATTTCAAGATAGTTCTGACATTGATTCTATAGAAGGGAATGATGAATGAGGAAAATAAGAGGTGCATCATGATGAACGTTGATGCAAATGTGGACAACCTCAAAGATTATGTGGGGAAATCATACATCCTTGAGTCTTGAAACCCTCCCATATCGTCAAGTCATGTGTCTGGTCTAACCATGTCAAATTGTGATTGATACAGACACATATTGAAGAAATTTCAAAGTTTTCCCCATTCATTGCTGACTATGTAGGGAAGGTGAATGACATATGTGGTTGGTGAATTGAAGCTTCTGCAACATCAAATCAACTTGGTATTTTAATAATCAAACCCTCCTTAAGTATTAAGCGGGGACATCAAACATCCTTAAGTATCATGATGGGTGTTATGAGATCCTTAAGTATTAAGTGGGTTCGGTGGAAGAAATGTTTGATGGGTGTATTGGAAGCTCCATGGAAAATTTCAAGATAGCTCTGAAAATGATTCTATAGAAGGGAATGGTGAATGATGACAATGAGAGGTGCAACATGATGAAAGTTGATGCAAATGTGGAATATATCAAATATTATGTGGTGAAATCATACATCCTTGTGTCTTGAAACCCTCCCATACCATCAAGGAATCTGTCTAGTCTAATCATGTCAAATTTCGATGCATACATGAACATATTGAAGAAATTTCAAAGTTTGACCCATTCACTTCTCACTATATGGGGTCAGTGAATTACCTTTGTCGTGGGTGAATTGATGATTCTACAACATCAACTCGACTTGGTAATTCAATAATCAAACCCTCCTTAAGTAGTATGTGGGGAAATCAAACATCCTTAAGTATCATGGTGGGTTTTATGAGATCCTTAAGTATTATGCGGGTTCGGTTGAAGAAATTTGTGATGGGTGTATTGGAATTTCCATGCCAAATTTCAAGATAGTTCCGACATCAATTCTATAGAAGGGACTGGTGAATGATGACAATGAGAGGTGCAACATGATGAAACTTGATGAAAATGTGGACGATCGCAAAT
This sequence comes from Picea mariana, assembly GCA_032191745.1. Taxonomy (NCBI): domain Eukaryota; kingdom Viridiplantae; phylum Streptophyta; class Pinopsida; order Pinales; family Pinaceae; genus Picea; species Picea mariana. Next base: position 26,775 of record JASDQU010240739.1, read on the forward strand.
ATTATGTGGGGAAATCATACATCCTTGATACTTGAAACCCTCCCATACCGTCAAGGCATGTGTCTAGTCTAACTATGTCAAATTTCGATGAATACAGGCACATATTGAGGAAATTTCAATGTTGATCCATTCACTACTCACTATGCGGGGTTGGTGCATGATGTTTCTGGTGGGTGAATTGAAGCTTCTGTGACATCAAATCATCTTGGTAATTCAATAATCAAACCCTCCTTAACTATTATGCGGGGACACCAAACATCCTTAAGTATCGTGATTAGTGTGATGAGATCCTTAAGTATTATGCGGGTTCGGTGGAAGAAATTGTTGATGGGTGTATTGGAAGTTCCATGTGAAATTTCAAGATAGTTTCGAAAATGATTCTACAGAAGGGAATGGTGAATGATGACAATGAGAGGTGCATCATGATGAATGCTGATGCAAATGTGGACGATATCAAAGATTATGTGAGGACATCATACATTCATGATTCTTGAAACCCTCCCATACCGTCAAGGTAGGTGTCTATTCTAACCATGTAAAATATCAATGCATATAGGAACATATTGAATAAATTTCAATGTTGGCCCCAATTCACTATTCACTATGCATGGTCTGTGCATGAAATTTGTGGTGGGTGAATTAAAGCTTCTGCAAAAACAACTCGACTTGGTAATTCAATAATCAAACCATCCTTAAGTATTATGCGGGGACATCAAACATCCTTAAGTATCATGATGGGTGTTATGAGATCCTTAAGTATTATGCGGGTTTGGTGGAAGGAATTTGTGATGGGTGTATTGGAAGTTCAATGTAAAATTTCAATATAGTTTCGACAATAATTCTATAGAAGGGAATGATGAATGATGACAATGTGAGGTGTAACATGATGAACGTTCATGCAAATGTGGATGATCTCAAATATTATGTGGGGACATCATACATCCTTGATTCTTGAAACGCTCCCATTCACCACTCACTATGCAGGTCGATGCATTACATTTGTGGTGGGTGAATTGAAGCTTTTGCGACATCAACTGGACTTGGTAATTTAATAATAAAACCCTCCTTAAGTATTATGTGGGGACATCAAACATCCTTAAGTATAGTGATGGGTGTTATGATATATTTAAGTATTATGCAGGTTCAGTGAAAAACATTTGTGACAGGTGTATTGGAAGTTCCATACGAAATTTTTAGATAGCTTCGGCAATAATTCTATAGAAGGGAATGATGAATGATGAAAATGAGAGGTGAAACATGATGAAAGTTGATTCAAATGTGGATGATCTCAAAGATTATGTATGGACATCATATATCCTTAATTATTGAAACCCTCTGATATCGTCAAGGCATGTGTCTATTCTAACACAGTCAAATTTCAATGCATACAGGCACATATTGAAGAAACTTCAACATTGGCTCCATTCACTTCTCACTATTCGGGGTCGGTGAATGACATTTATGGTGGGTGAATTTAAGCTTATGTGACATCAACTTGACTTGGAAATTCAATAATCAAGCCCTACTTAAGTATTATGCATGGACATCAAACATCCTTAATTATCGTGATGGGTGTTATGATATCCTTATGTACTATGTGGGTAAAGTGGAAGAAATTTGTGATGGGTGTATTGGAAGTTCCATCTCAAATTTCAAGATAGTTATAAAAATGATTCTATAGAATGGAATAACGAATGATGACAATGAGAGGTGCAACATTATGAACGTTGATGCAAATGTGGATGATCTCAAACATTATGTGGGGACATCATACATCCTTGATTCTTGAAATTCTCCCATACCATCAAGGCATGCTTCTAGTCTAACCATGTCAAATTTCGATGCATATAGGCACATATTGAATACATTTCAATGTTGGATCCATTCATTGCTCACTATACATGGTCAGTGCAGGACAATTGTGGTGTGTGAATTGAAGCTTCTGCAAAATCAACTCGACCTGGTAATTCAATAATAAAATCCTCTTTAAGTATTATTCAGGGACATTAAAAATCCTTAAGTATCATGATGGATGTTATGAGATCCTTAATTATTATGCAGGTTCAGTGGAAGAAATTTGTGATGGGTGTATTGGGAGTTCCATGTCAAATTTCAATATAGTTCCAACAACAATTCTATAGAAGGGGATGATGAATGATGACAATGAGAGGTGAAACATGATGAATATTGATTCAAATGTGGACGATCTCAAATATTATGTGAGGACAACATACATCCTTGAGTCTTCAAACCCTCCCATACCGTCAAGGTATGTGTCGAGTCTAACGATGTAACATTTCATTGCATACATGCACATATTGAAGAAATTTCAACATTGGCCCCATTCACTACTCACTATGGGGGGTCGGTCCATGAAATTTGTGGTGGGTGAATTGAAGCTTCTGTGACATCAAGTCGATTTGGTAATTCAATAATAAAACCCTCCTTAAGTATTATGTGGGGACATCAAACATCCTTAAGTATTGTGATAGGTTTTATGAGATCCTTAAGTATTATGCGGGTAGAGTGGAAGAAATTTATGATGGGTGTATTGGAAGTTCCATGTCAAATTTCAAGATAGTTTTGACAACGATTCTATAGAAGGGAATAATGAAGGATGAGAATGAGAGGTGCAAAATGATGAATGTTGATGCAAATGTGGATGATCACAAAGATTATGTGAGGATATCATACATCCTTGAGTCTTGAAACCCTTCCATACTATCAAGGCATGTGTCTAGTCTAACCATGTCAAATTTCAATGTATACAATCACATATTGAAGCAATTTCAACGTGGGCCCCATTCACTTATCACTATGTAGGTTCGATGCATGACATTTATGGTGCATGAATTGAAGCTTTTGCAACATCAAATTGACTTGATAATTCAATAATCAAACCTTCCTTAAGTATTATTCATGGACATCAAACATCCTTAAGTATCATGATGGGTGTTATGATATCCTTAAGTATTATGCGGGTTCAGTGAAATAAATTTGTGATGGGTATATTGGAAGTTCCATGTCAAATTTTAAGATAGTTCCAAGAATGATTCTATAGAAGGTAATGGCGAATGATGACAATGAAAGGTGAAACATGATGAACGTTGATGCAAATGTGGATAATCTCAAAGATTATGTGGGGACATCATACATCCTTGAGTATTGAAGCCCTATCATTCTGTCAAGACATGTGTCTATTCTAACCATATCGAATTTTGATGCATACAAGCACATATTGAAGAAACTTCAATGTTGGCCCCATTCACTGCTCACTATGCAATGTCAGTGCATGACATTTGTGGTGGGTTAATTGAAGCTTCTACACCATAAAATTAACTTGGTAATTCAATAATCAAACCCTCCTTAAGTATTATGTGCATACATCGAACATCCTTAAGTTTCTTGATGGGTGTTATGAGATCCTTAAGTATTATGCGGGTTCGGTGGAATAAAGTTTTGATGGGTGTATTGGAAGTTCCATGTCAAATTTAAAGATAGTTTTGACAATGATTCTATAGAAGGGAATGATGAATAATGACAATGAGAGGTGCAACATGATGAATGTTGATGCAAATGTGGACAATCTCAATGATTATGTGGGGACATCATACATCATTTATTCTTGATACCCTCCCATACCCTCAAAGCATGTGTCTAGTCTAACAATGTCAAATTTCGATGCATATAGGCACATATTGAATAAATTTCAACGTTGTCCCCATTGACTGCTCACTATGCATGGTCGATGCATGACATTTGTGGTGGGTGAATTGAAGCTTCTGCAACATCAAATTGACTTGGTAATTCAATAATCAAAACCTTCTTAAGTAATATGCGGTGACATCAAACATCCTTAAGTATCATGATGGCTATTATCAGATCCTTTAGTATTATATAGGTTCGGTGGAATAAATTTGTGATGGGTGTATTGGAAGTTCCATGTCAAATTTCAAGATAGTTCCGAAAATTATTATATAGAAAGGAATGATGAATGATGACAATCAGAGGTGCAACATGATGAATGTTGATGAAAATGTGGATGATATCAAAGATTATATGGGGACACAATACATCCTTGAGTCTTCAAACCCTCCCATACAGTCAAGGCACATGTCTAGTCTAACCATGACAAATTTCGATGCATACAGTCACATATTGAAGAAATTTCAAAGTTGGCCCCATTCACTGCTCACTATGCAAGGTCGATGGATGACATTTGTGGTGGGTGAATTGAAGATTCTGTGATATCAACTTGACTTGGTAATTCAATAATAAAACCCTCCTTGAGTATTATGCGGGGACATAAAACATCCTTAAGTATCATAATGGGTATTATGAGATCCTTAAGTATTTTGTAGGTTTAGTGGAATAAATTTATGATGGGTGTATTGTAAGTTCCATGTTAAATTTCAAGATAATTCCAACAACGATTCTATAGAAGAGAATGACAAATAATGAGAATGAGAGGTGCAACATGATGAATTTTGGTGCAAATGTGGATGATCTCAACGATTATGTTGGGGCATCATAGATCCTTAAGTCTTGAAACCCTCCCATAATGTCAAGGCATGTGTCTAGTCTAACCATGTAAAATTTCGATGCATAGAAGAACATATTGAAAAGCATTCAACATTGGCCCCATTCACTTCTCACTATGCAGGATCGGTGCATGACATTTTTGGTGGGTGAATTGAAGCTTCTGTGACATCAAATCGACTTGGTAATTCAATAGTCAAACCCTCCTTGAGTATTATGTGGGGACATCAAACATCCTTAAGTATCGTGATGGGTGTTATGTGATCCTTAAGTATTATGCAGGTTCAGTGGAAGAAATTTGTGATGGGTGTATTGGAAGTTCCATGTCAAATTTACATATATTTCCGACATCGATTCTATAGAAGGGAATGACAGATGATGACATTGAGAGGGGAAACATGATGAACGCTGATGAAAATGTGGATACTATCAAAGATTATGTGGGGACATCATACATCATTGAGTATTGAAACCCTCTCATACTATGAAGGCACGTGTCTAGTATAAACATGTCAAATTTTGATGCATACAGTCACATATTGAATAAATTTCAGCGTTGACCCCATACACTTCTCACTATGCAGGGTCAGTGCATGACATTTGTGGTGATTGAATTGAAGCTTCTACGACATCAACTCAACTTGGTAAATCATTAATCAAAACCTCCTTAATTATTATGCGGGGACATCAAACATTATTAAGTATCATGACAGGTGTTATTAGATCCCTAAGTATTATGAGAGTTCAGCGGAAGAAATTTGTATTGGGTGTATTGGAATTTCTATGACAAATTTCAAGATAGTTTCGACAATGATTTTGTAGAAGGGAATGATGAATGAGGACAATGAGAGGTGCAACTTGATGAACATTGATGCAAATATGGACGATGTCAATTATTATGTGGGTACATCATACGTCCTTGAGTCTTGGAACCCTCCCATACCTTCAAGGCATGTGTCTCATCTAACAATGTCAAATTTCGATGCATACAGGGACATATTAAGAAATTTCAACGTTGGACCCATTCACTGCTCACTATGTGGGGTTGATCCATGACATTTGTGGTGGGTGAATTGAAGCTTCTAAGACATCAAATCAACTTAGTAATTCAATAATAAAACCCTCCTTAAGTATTATGAGGGTACGTAAATGATGCAGGAGCATCGTAAGCAGCCAACCAAGCAAGCAACATAAAAGGTGGAAGACAGCTGGAAAAGCACCAGTGCACGTTTTTGAAATGTTTTAAAAAATTAATGAAGTGAATATTAATGTGATAGTTGGGGAAGTGTACTTACATTTGTATATTAGATGTTGTAAACAAATCTTGAGCACTGCTCTCATCTGTAGAATGTAAAGGAATTTATACGTAATTAATGAAAGTAGGTAGATTTGAATTCATAGATTAGATAGTTTAGAGAGTAGGGAAAACAGATATAGACACCCTCACCCTTGTATCATTGTAAGATAGATGGTCATTCATAATTCATAAGCTGGAGAACTGTAGCAAAGAACTGTAGAGAAGAACCCATGTACAAAAGCACTTGAGTTAATATATGAAGCTTTGACTCAATATTCATGGTGTTATGATGCTTACTATTTATATTTTCTGAATGGTATGCTTACAGTTGTTTTATTCTCTCTATTTATGCATTTGTTTCAATGTTGTGTTGAATGTGTGATTTCATGTTAAGTATATGAAGTATGAGAGAGGAGAAGAATGAGTTTCAATTGTTTCTCATCCTGAGAGTTCCTGCAAGGAGTGCAGTGAAACGTTCATAAGGTGTGCGTTGAAAAGAGTCTGAGTTTTATCTCAGAAAGATCGGGAGAGATATCGTTGTTCTCATACCAGCATAAGTGCAGGTGAAGTATGGAGTCGTGCAAGGTGTGCACATGCTAGTTGAAACCTTAGAAGTTGTCAACTAATTTGAAGGTGGAAGGATGACTGTTGCAAAGAGTGCACAAAGTCAAGGACTCAAATAACCAGAGGTTATTTGAATGATTGTTGCAAGGAGTGTGAGTAGAATTCCTTTTGGAGACTTGAATTTGCAAGTGAAAGCTCAGGAGGGAAAACACCTTTGAACACTTCAAAGAAAGGCAGAAATCAAACCACTTCAAAGGGAGATGAAAGTCAAAAGCATCTCATAAAAGACAAGTTCCGAAGGCAGAACACAAATTTGTCTCGCAGAAGTCATTAAGGAGTGAATCGGGTGGTCAGAATTCTCCGAGGAGAACTAGTGAAATCGTAGGGACCATAGGATCCAGAGGAGCTGCAAGGTGGTTAGAAGTTGGACAAATCTGCCACCTTGACATCAAGAATCAATGTGGACCATTGATCATGGTCTGTCTAAACCGTCAAATTATTTTAGGAATTTGAGACCCATAAGTTGGAAGTGCAGGTCAAAACCCTTAGTTCAATTCATGAAAAGGATAATCAAGTGTGAATTTTTGGTATTTCGAGGTCCATAATTCTGGGAATCTTGATGACAAGGAGCCAGGGTGCTTAGCATTGAAAATCCTGAAGTCATGAAACATGACATGCCTTGGGGTGAATTTCGAGATTTCAAAATTTTGGCACTTCGAGTGTCGGGAAGTAGAGAAGGCAATGATCTTTGGAATCAAGAGTTTCAAACTCTCGGTTCGTGAAAAAGCCAAAAGATCCAGAGTTGTCAAATCATGGAGGATCTTAGTCATAGATCACGTTGGAGGCGAGGTTTCGGGAATTCGGAGATCGAAGTTTCAGGAGGTGAGGAACCTTTCTGCTGTGGATCTCGCAAGTCGCAAAATCCTGAAGAGTGAAAGGAAAAATTCCTGAAACATTGAAGGACAATACCTATGGGCCCAATCGGGTTTCGTGTTTCCGGGAGTCAAGAGATAGAGTTGCATGTCAACGCAACCCCCAAAATCGTGAAAAAAGAAAAATACGAAAGGTGGGTCCTAATCATTAATCGGAGGATACATGCGAAAAAAGTCAAGGGAGTGGTCAAGCTTTGGGGAAAATCCCTAAAGACCTTAAATCTCGCTAAAAGGGGAAATTTAAGAAACTGAAAAATCATAAGGGAAGAGCAACGAGTGTTGGTGGATCACTCAAGTTCCGAAAAGATGAAATAGGTGGTAACAAGAGGCGTGTATTTGGTGCATTGAAGAATTCAATCCTTGTTGATGTTTCAGGTTTCAGAGGTTGAAGAGACAAGGGGCTCGACAACAGGACTCACGAAATCACGAAATCTGAAATCTCGAAATGAAAAGAAAATCCCCGATCCTATTTGTTGGGCAGCTGTGGAATACACCTTGTGTGTGTGTGTTATTCCCTATGGGGAAACCAATTAGTCAATCTAACTTAGGGGAAGATTTGGAAAGATCCTAAGACTGGGAGGTCACACAGAACCTGTTGAGGCAGGGGGTGTTGCGCCAGTGTGGTATCAGAGATTGATTTTGTCTGTATATTTCAGGCAGAATGAGTTATAGGAAAAGGAGTAGTTTGATGCGTGTCATTGTGGTATTAGAGCTCAAAACAAGTTCTTCACTTTCTGTAGCAGAGAGAAAAGAGGAACATTTTACATCCATGCCGCTAAGAAGAAGAGACAGGCCAATGCCAATGCCTGATCCAGCAAGAGAAAGAGAAATGCACAAGTTACGTGTCAGTCTTGATGCCATGGAGACAACATAGAGGTGCACAGTTGATGGTGGTGATATCAGTGAGGCCGAAAGTGAAAATGAAGCTAGAAATGAGGGAGAAGAAGTTGCAGTCGAAGATGCTGTAGATGAATGCCTATTCAGGGCTGTTGCAAGGATAGGTGCCAGAGAAAAAATGGACATTCCAGTGTATGAAAGAAATCTAGATGTTGAAGAGCTTCTAGACTAGATTAGAGCTCTAGACAAGTACTTCGACTATGAGGATGTCGAGGAAGACAGGACGGTCAAACATGCCATTACTAGACTTAAAGGGCATGAAACACTATGGTGGGATGAACTGCAGGCTGACAGACACTGCAAGGGCAAGTAGAAAATCAAAAGCTGGGATAGAATGGTTGCAAAGATGAAAACCAAATTTATACCCGGGGATTATCAAATCACTCTGTTTTGAAGGATGCAGAATTTGAGACAGAAGTTGATGTCAGTGAATGAATACACTGAAGAGTTCTATAAGATAAACATCAGAGCAGGTCATCAGGAAAGTGATTATGAAAAAGTTTCCAGATACATGAATAGTCTGTGGTATGACATTCAAGATGGGATGAGCATGATGATCATTTGAAATGTGGAAGATGATTATTAGATAGCTCTGGAAGCCGAAGAGAAGCTGAGCCGAAAGAAAGGTCAAAGAGGTCGAGGTAGAAGTCAAGCCAGAGGCAAAACAATTGCCCAAGACAGAACTCAAAAATCTAAAGAAGAGGGGATGAAACCTCAAACTCAACATGAGAGAGGAGGAAGCTCATAAAGAGGGCAATATGTTGATAGAAATACTTTTCCTCGAGCTAGAGGAAGAGGAAGAGGCGGTGAAGTAAAATTCTTTGTCTGTGGAAAGATCGGACATAAATCCTATGAGTGTCCAGATAAGAAAAAAGATGGTGGTGAAACTCACATTGCCGAAGCTCAAGGATGGAATGTTGAGGCAGAAGATGATGAGGGTGGAAGATCTTTGATGATGAGGAAAGTTCTCTTGAAGCCAGAGAAGGAGGTAGAGAACCCAACCCAAAGAAACCATCTGTTTTGGATTGCTTGCAAAACCAAAGATAGGGTATGCAAGGTCATAGCGGACAGTGGTAGCACAGACAATCTCGTATCTATAGAGATGGTAGAAAAGATGGAGCTGGAGACTATTGTACATCCAAGTCCATAAAGAGTTTTGTGGCTACAAAAAGGACATCAGGTAAATGTCACTAAACAATGTTTAGTTGAATTTAAAATAGAAGGATATAAAGATGAAATATTATGTGATGTCATTCCCATGGATGTTTGTCATCTATTGCTAGGTAGACCATGGAAATATGAAAAAAACGTAGTTCATGATGGGAGAAAGAACACGTACACCCTGGAGAAAAATGGGAGGACTCACATGTTGCTGCCGATTAAAAACCAATAAGTGAAAACAGAGGTGAGCAACACTGTACTTCTCATGAGTGGGAAGGAGCTTCTTAAGGACGTTAAGAAGAAGGAAGACACACAATTTATTGTGGTCAGGAAGCCCAAAATTGTTTTGATCAGTACGAGAATAGATGATTTACTAGAAGAAATCCAGGAATTGTTGGGAGAATGTGCTAATATAGTAGTGGACGAACTACCTTGTTCGTTACCACCTATCAAGAGTATAAGCCATCATATCAATATTTTACCTGGAGCTAGTTTACCGAACAAAGACGCGTATAGGTTGACGCCTTAGGAAAATGAAGAAGTCAAGAAACAGGTCCAAGACTTAATGGACAAAGGATTGATTCAAGAGATCTTGAGTCCATGCATTGTTCCAACAATGCTCAACCCAAAGAAAGACAGAGGCTGGAGAATGTGTACAGAATCAAGGGAAATCAATAAGATTACCATCAGATATAGATTTCCAATACCAAGGATGGATGATTTGATGGATTTCTTGAGTGGAGCAAAGTTTTTTTCAAAGATTGATTGGAAAAGTGGGTATCATCAAATTTGAATGAGAGAAGGTGATGAATGGAAGACAACATTCAAGAAAAATGAGGGGCTATATGAATGGCTTGTCATGCCATTTGGCTTAATGAATGCACCCAGTACTTTTATGAGGTTGATGAACGAAGTCTTGAAGGATTTCATTGGGAAATTCGTCATTGTATATCTTGATGACATATTAATCTTCAGCAAAATAGGAGCAGAACACTTGAAGCATTTAGCTGCAGTAATGAGAAGATTACAGCAAGAGAAATTGCTGATAAATATGAAGAAATCATCATTTATAAGGACAAAAGTCATTTATTTAGGTTTTGTTATCTCTGCAAATGAGTTGAAGAAGGATCCAAAAAAGGTATATGCAATTAAGAATTGGCCATTGCCGAAGAGTGTGTTTGAAGTTTGAATCTTCCATGGTTTGGCAAGTTTCTATAGGAAATTCATTCGAAATTTCAGTGGAATTAGCGCATCAATGATGGATACGGTGAAGAAAAGACACAAGTCTTTTCACTGGACAGAAGAAGCAGAGAAGAGTTTCAACCTACTGAAGAAGAAGATCATGGATTCTGGTTTTGCTAGATTTTAGCAAGACATTCCAAGTCAGGTGTGACGCGAGTGGATTTATAATTGGAGCAGTCTTGAGCTAGGACGACAAGCTAATCGCATAGTTCAGTGAGAAACTGAATGAAGAGAAGATCAAGTACTCAACATATGACAAAGAATTCTATGCAGTCATACAAGCACTGAAGAAATGGAGACATTGTTTGGTTCCTAAAGAGTTTGTTTTGTACAGTGATAATCATGCTTTACAATTTATGACTCAACAGGAGAAGTTGAACCAAAAACATGCTAAATGGGTTGAATTCATGCAGAATTTTACTTTTGTGACTAAGCATATTCATAACAATCAGCTATGTATTCCAAAATTTTCCATGAGGGAGAACCTGCTAAAGGAAAAACGAAGTGGAGGATTGGTCGAACACTTCGATCATGATAAGACGTTCTCAAAGTTGAATGGCTCATATTTTTGGCCAGGGATGAAGACAGATGTTAATAAATTTGTGGACAGATGTAGGATTTGTCAGCACACAAAAGGGAAAAGGTAGAACACAAGGTTATATCAACCATTACCCATACCAGAAATTTCATGGGACGCAGTGAGCATGGATTTTATATTGGGACTGCCAAGAACACAAAGAGGTTATGATTCAATCTTTGTGGTAGTCGACCAATTTTCAAAACTGTCAAATTTCATACCATGCCATAAAACCAGTGATGCAAGTCATATTGTGATTTCAAGGAAGTCATTAGAATTCACGGCTTGCCAAGGAGTATTGTGTCTGATCGAGATACCAAGTTCGTGGGGAATTTTTGGAGGAAATTATGGAAAAAGATGGGGACAAGTTTGTCTTTTAGCTCAGTATATCATCCTCAAATGGATGGGCATACATAAGTCATGAACATAAGCTTGGGAGATTTGTTGAGGAGCTTAGTGACTGAACACCACAGTCAATGGGATTACATTCTGCCACAGGCATAATTTTCTTATAATGAAAATAGAAGCACAGGGAAGAGTCCATTCTAGATTGTATATGGAATGTAGCCAAGGGGAGTTTCTGAATTGAAAGATTTAGAACAAGCTGAATTTAGGAGTGCTAGTGCAAAAGACTTTGTAGAAGGGATGAAGGAGCTTCACGGTCGAGTCAAGGAGTGATTGCAAAGTTCAAGTCAAGAATACAAGTGGAGAGCAGATCAACACATGCGAGAACTTCAATTTGAAGTTGGTGATTTGATTCTTGCACATCTGAGGAAGGAAAGGTTCCCAAGGGGAACATATAACAAACTGAAGATGAAAAAGATTGGATCATGCAAGGTCATAAGGAAATTTGGGGCAAACGCATATGAGATTGAATTACCCAATGTGATCGGAATCTCACTGATATTCAATGTTGCATATTTGTACCCTTACAGAGATAAAGAAGTAGGAGCAGAGAAGGAACAAAAAGAGATTCAATGGACAGAACAAATGCTTATAGTTGAAAAGCCGCAGATGGAAAGCATAATTAACAAAAGGGTTAGCAAAAAGACCAAGAGAAAAGAGTATTTTGAATACTTGGTCAAATGGAAGGGACATCCAGTTGAAGATGCCAGTTGGGAGGATGAAGAAGAAATTCAAAAGCATGGACAAACCATGCAAGAGATCATGAATAGAAGTTCATGAAAAATTTCAAGTGAGGGAGTATGATGCAGGAGCATCATAAGCAGCCAGCCAAGCAAGCAACGTAAAAGGCAGAAGACAGCTGGAAAAGCACTAGCGCATGTTTTTGAAATGTTTTAAAAAATTAATGAAGTGGATATTAATGTGATAGCTGGGGAAGTGTACTTACATTTGTATCTTAGATGTTGTAAACATATCTTGAGCATCACTCTCATCTCTATAATGTAAATGAATTTATACATAATTAGTGAAAGTAGGTAGATTTGAATTCATAGATTAGACAGTTTAGAGAGTTGGAGGGAAAACGGATATAGACACCCTCACCCTTGTATCATTGTAAGATAGATAATCATTCAGAATTCATAAGCTAGAGAGTTATAGCAGAGAACTGTAGAGAAGAACNGATGCTTACTGTTTACATTTGATGAATGGTATGCTTACAATTGTTTTATTCTCTCTATTTATGCATTTGTTTCAATGCTGTGTTAAATGTGTGATTTCATGTTAAGTATATGAAGTCTGAGAGAGGAGAAGAATGAGTTTCAATTGTTTCTCATCCTAAGAGTTCCTGCAAGGAGTGTAGTGAAACATCCACAAGGTGTGCATTGACAAGAGTCTGAGTTTTATCTTAGAAAGCTCAGGAGAGATACCGTTGTTCTCATACTAGCAGAAGTGCAGGTGAAGTACAGAGTCATGCAAGGTGTGCGTAGGCTAGTTGAAACCTTATAAGTTTTCAACTAAGGTGAAGGTGGAAGGATGACTGTTGCAAAGAGTGCACAGAGTTGAGGACTCAAATAACTAGAGGTTATTTGAATGATTTCCAAAAGGAGTGAAAGAAGAATTCCTTTTGGAGACTTGAATTTTCAAGTGAAAGATCAAGAGGGATAACACCTTTGAACAATTGAAAGGAAGGCATAAATCAAACCACTTCAAAGGGAGACAAAATTATAAAGAATCTCATAAAAGACAAGTTCAGGAGGGAAAACACTGATTTGTCTCGCAGAAGTCATTAAGGAGTGAATTAGGCAGTCAAAATTCTCTGAGGAGAACTCACAAAATCGAGGAGAACATAGGATCCAGAGGAGCTGCAAGGTGGTTAGGAGTTGGATGAATCCACCACCCTAACATCAAGAATCAATGTGGATCGTTGATCGTGGTCTGTCTAAACCGTCAAATTATTTCGGGAATTCGGGACCCATAAGTTAGGAGTGTAGGTCAAAATCGTTAGTCACTCAAACTCCCGATTCGTGAAAAGGATAATCAAGTGTGAAATTTCGATATTTCGGGGTTTGGCATACCAGGAATCTTGATGACAAGGAGCCGGGGAAATTAGCATTGAAAATCCCGAAGTTGCGAAACACGACATGCCTTGGGGTGAATTTTGAGATTTCAACATTTCGGCACTTCGGGTGTCAGGAAGTAGAGGAGGCAGTGATCTTTGGAATCGAGAGTTTCAAACTCCCAGTTTGCGAAAAGATAAAAGATCCAGAGTCATCAGATCATAGAGGATCTTAGCCATAGATCATGTTGGAGGCAAGGTTTCGCGAATTCGGAGATTGCAGTTTCGGGAGGTGAGGAACCTTTCTGCTATGGATCTCGCAAGTCGTGAAATCCTGAAGAGTGAAAGGAAAAATTCCTGAAACATTGAAAGACAATAGCCATGTGCCCAATCGGGTTTCAGGGTTCCGGGAGTCAAGAGACAGAGTTGCATGTCAATTCAACTCCCGAAATCATGAAAAGGAAAAAACCAAAATGTGGGTCCTAAGCATTAATCAGAGGATACATGCGAAATAACTCAAGGGAGTGGGCAAGCTTTAGGGAAAATGCCGAAAGACCTTCGATGTCGCCAAAAGGGGAAATTTTGGAAACTGAAAAATTATAAGGGAAGAGGAAAGAGTGTTGGTCAATCACTCAAGTTCCGAAAATCCTAAATAGGTGGTAACAAGAGGCATGTGTTCGACGCATTGAAGAAGTCAACCCTCATTGATGTTTCAGGTTTTGGAGGTTGAAGAGACAAGGGGATCGACAACAGGATTTGCAAAATCACGAAATCTGAAATTCCAAAAGGAAAAGAAAAGCCTCAATCATATTTGTTGGGCAGTTGTGGAATACACCTTGTGTGTGTGTGTTATTCCCTATGGGGAAACCAAAGAGTCAATCTGACTCAGGGGAAGATTTGGAATGATCCTAAGACTAGGAGGTCATGCAGAACCTGCTGAGGCAGGGGGTGCTGCGCCAATAAAAAATCCTTAAGTATTGTGATGGGTGTTATGATATCCTTAAGTATTATGTGGGTTTGGTGGAATAAAATTCTGATGGGTGTATTGGAAGTTCCATGTCAAATTTCAATACAGTTTCGACATCGATTCTATAGAAGGTAATGACAAATGATGACAATGAGAGATGCAGCATGGTGAACGTTGATGCAAATGTGGACAATCTCAAAGATTATGTGGGGACATCATACATCCTTGAGTCTTGAAACCATACTATACCATCAAGGCATGTGTCTAGTCTAACCATGTCAAATCATGATACATACAGGCACATATTGAATAAATTTCAATGTTGTCCCAATTCACTGCTCACTATGCGGGGTCAGTGCATGACATTTGTGGTGGGTGAATTGAATCTTCTGCGACATCAAATGGACTTGGTAATTTAATAATAAAACCCTCCTTAAGTATTATGTAGGGACATCAAACATCCTTAAATATCATGATTGGTGTTATGATATCCATAAGTATTATGCAGGTTCACTGGAAAATATTTGTGATGGGTGTATTGGAAGTTCCATGTCAAATTTCAAGATAGTTCTGACAATGATTCTATAGAAGGGAATGATGAATGCAGACAATGAGAGGTGCATCATGATGAAAGTTGATGCAAATGTGGAATATCTCTAAGATTATGTGGGGACATCATAAATCCTTGGGTCTTGAAACCCTCCCATACCGTCAAGGCATGTGCCTAGTCTAACTATGTGAAATTTCAATGAATATAGGGACATATTGAAGAAATTTCAAAGTTGGCCCCATTCATTGCTCAATATGAATGGTCGGTGTGTGAAATATGTGTTGGGTGAATTTAAGCTTCTGCGACATCAATGTGACTTCGTAATTCAAGAATCAAACCCTCCTCAAGTATTATGCATGGAAATCAAACATCCTTAAGTATTGTGATGGGTGTTATGAGATACTTAAGTATTATGCGGGTTCGGTGCAAGAAATTTGTGATGGGTGTATTGTAAGTTACATGTCAAATTTCAATATAGTTCTGACAATGATTCTATAGAAGGGAATGACGAATGATGACAATGAGAGGTGCATCATGATGAACATTGATGAAAATGTGGATGATGTCAAAGATTATGTGAGGAAATCATACATCGTTGAGTCTTGAAACCCTCCCATAACATCAAGGCATGTGTCTAGTCTAACCATGTCAAATTTTGATGCATACAGACACATATTGAAGAAATTTCAACATTGGCCCCATTCACAGCTCACTATGCGGGCATCAGTGCATGACATTTGTGGTGGGTGAATTGCAGCTTCGGTGACATCAATTCGACTTGGTAATTCAATAACAAAACCCTCCTTAAGTATTATGCAGTCAAATCAAACTTCCTTAGGTATCATGATGGGTGTTATGATATTCTTAAGTATTATGTGGGTTTGGTGGCAAAACTTTTTGATGGGTGTATTGGAAGTTCCATGTAAAATTTCAAGATAGTTTTGACATCAATTCTACAGAAGGGAATGGCGAATGATGACAATGAGAGATGCAACATAATGAACGTTGATGAAAATGTGGACGATCTCAAATATTATGTGGGGACATCATACATCCTTGATTCTTGATATTGTCCCATACCATCAAGGGATTTGTCTAGTCTAAACATTCCAAATTTCGATGTATACAGACACATATTGAAGAAATGTCAATGTTGACCCCATTCACTGCTCACTATGTAGGGTCAGTGCATGAAATTTGTGGTGGGTGAATTGAAGCTTCTACGACATCAACTCGACTTGGTAATTTAATAATCAAACACTCCTTAAGTATTATGCGGGGACATCAAACATACTTAAGTATCATGATGGGTGTTATACTATTCTTAAGTATTATGCGGGTTCAGTGGAAGAAATTTGTGATGGGTGTATTGGAAGTTCAATGTCAAATTTAGAGATAGTTCTGACAATGATTCTATAGAAGGGGATCACAAATGATGACAATGAGAGGTTCAACATGATGAACATTGATGCAAATGTGGATGATGTGAAAGATTATGTGGGGACACCATACATCCTTGTTAGCCTATGGCTTACCTTTACCACCTTTACCAATCACTAAGTCTAAATTGTCACCTATATTTGTATTATTCGTTTAGGATATTAGTAATATATCCTGAAGTGATGATTAATGATTTAGTTAAGATTGTCTAGCCTATTCATCATGCATGATTTTAGGATCTAGAGAAAATCTTTCTATGAGGTGGCATCATCCATTGTACTATAAATATGTACCATTGATATGAATACATTAGAGTGTTGGCTAATATGCCTTTTCCACCATGTTGTTATTCTTATCTATATTTTATCAATTGGTATCAAAGATCTTATGATCTTAAAGGCATGATAGCTTCTCCATAGTAGTTTTCCATGAGTGATTCGAAATATGAGATGATAAATTCTGAATTCATGGATGATGGCTACTCGCGGCATGTCAAAGTAATTCTACCTTCTCGGGCACGATTTGATATACCTCCTCAACATCAAGAGATAAATGATAGTTCGTCAAGAGATTAAAGATCTGTTTGATTCCAGAAGAAATCAATCAACTTGCGATTTGAATTTGAACCTGTAAATTGGAGGATCCATCACAAAAATAAAAATTTAAGTGTTGGTCGACCTCAATGATTCGACCATGATTCACTTGTGCACCTTCTAGAATTTGATTTAGTTAAAGAGCAGTATTCTAGTTTAGGTTGGAGAGAGTGAAGGAACAAAGCCAAAGAGCAGTCTTGAACACAGGTCGAGTAATACTGGGCGATTTTTAGAAGCTTGATTTTACATTTGCTGCCTCTATGTCCAAGGATCTGAGTCGTGCATTATCGATTGTGTCATGGTTCAAAGTGATCCCAGGGAGGAGAAGTCTTAGCAACTATTATTAGAGCGAATAAAAAATAAAATTACTCGCTGTCGTGAAGAGAAAGGTGGAACGCTCACTACAGAAAGGAGAGTCTGTCCACTGGTGCAGAAGGAGAGATCACGAGCCATGAGAAGACTTTGGTCTACCGATTTGTTGAAAACCCTAATTTTTTTGGTGACTTACAGTCCTATGATCGATTATGTAGAAATCAAGAAGATTCTAGCGCTGACTGCTTCAAACTGTTAGCTATCAAATGATACATTTGTCCCTCAACAGATCGGTGGTTATGGTTTTGAATTATGCAAATCTACACTCATTTATTTGGCCGAGAAGAACTCGATCTGGGATAATCGTGAGACTGTAGCAACACCTCATAAAGAGTGTTTTTTTTTTGCCAGCCTTCAGTCAATCATTCAAGTCAAGATCAAGCTTGTTGATCTACCTAATATCCAAAGCACTCAGAGGGTAATGAAATAACATAAGGTAGGATGATGCTCTTTTAGAGCTTATGTGAAGATTTGTTTTGAATTTAATGGTATTGAACATTGGGTGTAAGTTCAGCTCCATTCAAAGAGTAGATAAAAGTTTGTAATGAATGATTTATGGATTTGACCCAATCTTGTAGTCATTTTTGGAGGAGGTGGAGTGGGCATATTTGACTTTCTACATATGTTTTATTTTTTCCTTCACTAACGATCTGGTTCAATAGGCAGATCTATTTTTTTTTGTACCAACAGTTTCATGCAGGCCGCTTGCCCCAGATCCCATAGGACTATGAAAATCTAGGGATCGAGCACATATATCACCCTCCATAAATATTGCAACAACTATGCATCATGGACGTGATTGTGGATTTTCTCACAACAATCCGCTCATTGATTATCCGCTCACAGAAATTAGATCCAATGATTTTCAAATCTAATATCAAGTGATGAGATCCTGCACCAATCTACCTTTCTCTCCACAATAATTCCATGGCCAATAAAATCTTGATCGGATCCAATGGGCTTGGCGGAAGATCGATTGACATCGATTGGTTTCAATATGTAGAATATTGTTCTCACCAATCAGTATGTACCAGGAAACTGCAATCAACAATCTTCAATTTTCCTCGAATTGGATCTGGGACTTGGCCTTGAACTTTCTTTATACCATCGTATGTGGAATTCTTGGTGGGATGTACGACACATAGATCGGTCTTGAATCAACCCATGCGTTTACCTAGAACTCAGCTAGCCTAAGGACACAAGAAAAATGGAGCTACAATATGGCATGCAATCACTGTCAGCTACAGTTAAGGAAAATTTCCACAACAAATACCACACAGTCTGATGTATTAAACACATGTTTTTTTTGCAATTCCCACTAAAGAAAATTGCAGTTGTAAACCCTCAAATCTCCCTTTGATTATTTTTTTTTGGCGTCTCATCTCCCTCTGATTTGTTTTTTTTTTTCAAAAATGATGTTGATCGTGCTTGCCATCATGATCAAGAAGTAGATCACCCTGCACATGTCCTTCACTCAGACAAAATAAAATATTTAGATCATGCTCGTCTAACAGAGGCAAAAGATCTACAACGATTTCATCATATTCTGGGTAATAGTTCTGCATATCTCCTTTCAGTCAATACAATAATGCAGGTATTCATGTGTCCATGATCACATTCTCAAAGCACACTGCATTGAGAACATGATCCTCATTGGTAGTTGAGTCATTGGATGTGTAGGAAATTCACTTCCTTCGATCTGGCACATGGAAAGACATTTCCACTGTCATAGTCTTGATGTCAGTTTTGATGGGCGTTTCAAGCCCATTAAAAGCTAGAAAATCAGAAAATTGAGAGGATATCCTCTTCACCACCATTAGGGCAGATGTGTATGCCAAGTTCAAGAGAAAAAGGAGGTAATTGATTTGATTTCCAACAATTGATGCACCTTGACCTCCTCATCGACTTCAATTATTTCCTTGATTTCAATGTCAATCTCTTCATTTAAGGTAAATCCTTTCACTTGGAGCATATGCACAAGACCCCAACAAATCCTTTTGGAAAGGAGGTATACTATTTGTTCCATTACATTGAAATTATTGACATTCTATTAAATTTGTGGTGATGGGGTTCTATGGTTGAAATGATATATGCAATTTGGAAGAAGAACTAAAATGTTCTTTGGTGTGAAGTGTTTAGTGAAAAGTAGATACATATTTTTTTTTTAACTATAAAAAAAGGAGAGAGCCAGAAATGAAAATTGAATAACACATTTGCAAATATGCAAATAATTTTGCCAATAATGAGTAGCTCAAAAAAATTTGTACTTTCATTCCTACTCAAATTTTGTAAAAGGAGAGGAGATGTAAGGATTGATGCATTAATGTTTTTTAAAAGGAGTCATTTGAGCACTGTTATTGTAAGAGCGATACTCATAATAAAATTGAAGTCTTTTTCTCTGTGTCCTAGATCTGCCTGAAATTGAATAAGGGGATCTTAGGTACACTTTGTGTTGTGTGTGATGGTAAGAATTTTATGGAATCATTAAGTCATTATGTCTACTGTTGACATAATCATACTTATAATTCGTCATTTAACACAACAAACATGAAGTTCAAGCTCAAATTCATGTCATTCAAGCATATGTGAAGAACATTCTCAAGCATTCAAGTCATCAACTACATCAGTAATGAAAAAATCAAAGTTTTTGAAATCAACACATCAAGTAGCATTTGAAGTTAAATTGTAACATGCAAACAATGTTTGTTGTAAGATTACTTAATCAGGATTTATTATAACTTGCAAATTGTCCTTTTGTAAGTTTACTTGTATTTTTGAAATCAAGTTGAGTTGAATTGAATTTGTCATAAGGTGCATTTCGGTTGAGCCCGACACCCTAGATTCATTTTGAGTCATAATTGACAAGGATGAGTACTTGAAACTCAAATCATTGTAATACTTTGGGATGCATTTTCGGTGGTAACCAACATCCTCAACTTCCTGGAAGCAAGTTCAAGCAACGCAAGTTCAAGTGAGCCTGAATAGAAAGCGAGCATGAAGTTCAAGTGAGCGAGTTGCAAATAAACCTTCTTTTGTCAAGTTAAATTGTAATCAGGATCTACCTACACAAGGAGACCTCATTTATTGTTTTTGAAATGGATCGAAGTCTCAAATTATTAGAGTTACTGAACACTCTAATAAACACCACTGAAGACAACATAGTGATATTGAACAAGAAAACTCTTCAATCAATGCTAACTTGTTTGCAAGTGACGCAAGCTAAAGTTATACTTCTTCAATCTCAATCCCAACTATTGAATGATGAGTTGATAGATCTCAAAAATCATCATCCAGTGAAGTGTTCTGAACTAGTTTTTGTTCAACACAACCCTCTCTATGATGATAATGATGATGATGATGATGATGATGATGATGTTTTTAATCAACATTCAGTGAAGGAACAACACAATGATACAACTTCATAATCAATTTCAGACGAAGTTGAATCTATTCATGAACCTACTTTTCAGGAGTTTTCTTTTGACTTTAGTGAAGAAAACCTTTCAATGCTACAACAACATGCAGTAAATCAACTTCCACAGATTTCAAAGAAATAGGTTCATAATAATCTTTCCAAGCCCATCATAAGACCCTGGGAAGAAATCATCTACAACAAGAATAGAACGAGACTTGGATATGACAAAGAAGTTACCTTTCATATTGCTGATTATTCCAGACCAATCAAGTTCCAAAGTGTTGGATTCCTTCAAGAAGCTTCAACTTCACTTGTTCAAGTTCAGCATCATAATGATAAGTGTTGACATTGTAATCAAGTTGGTCACAAGGAGAATCAGTGTTTTGATCTCCATCCTTTCCAGCATTGTGGAAAGCATAACAATTCTTTAGACAAATGTTCAACACTGAAGAAACCTACAAGATTGAAAATTCACTATGAGTGGATTGATCCTTATCAATGGTCATCAACAACCAAGTGATTATATAAGTCTTACCATAGAATTAAATCTCGAGTAAAGACCAATATTGTAGCACATAAGATTTTTGTACCTCACATAAGTGGTCCCCTTATGTCGTAGCTTTCGAGCATGGCCCTCACGGGATGAGATAACATGTGGTTTTTTCTACATGCCCGCTTTGTGTTGTACTCAAATGGAACAAGAATGGTACTCTCTTGAGCATCAAAGGAGGGAGTACAATGATGAAACTCTCATGCACCTTAAGGGGGGGGAGTTCAAAGTTCTAGTGATGATGGTTCATGAAACCACTTGTGATCTCTCCTTTCAGCTGCCAAAGGGGGGAATTGATGATGGAATTGAAGATGGTTGTCAGATAGAAATTTTCGACAACAACAAACATCAAGTATTCCAGATGGACATGAAATTTTCCAAATGGGCAACTGTGGTCTGTAGATGATAGAATTTGGCAGAATTATGGTTCAATAAGTTTAAGTTGAATCATATATATTTTGATTTTGAGAGAAATGATGTGAACATTTGGTTCACATAGATGGTCATTCGACCTAACGGAGCACAAGAGGATCCTTTTGCATTGCAGCTTGGCATTTGATTGAGTTGTCAGGCATTTTCAAGGATGTGTCAGACTAGAAGCTAATTCACTTCTCTTGGTTCTCTCTCATCAGATTGGATTTTACATTAAGTAAACAATTTGCATGCATCCTAGCTCACATGATTACATTGTGAGATTTTCCAGAGATGTCAGGCTTTGACAGTATTATGGTTCAATGACTTGCAATTGAATCATACACATTATACATTGGGATGTTGTTGGACACCTAAAAGTGTCACAATTGGTTAGTGGTCATCCCAAACCATAGATTCAAAGAGCACTTTAGTGATACACTGATAATAGAGTGGTGATACTACATGTTCACCAATTAGCAAAAGACATTAGATTCTTCTAGCTAAAATACTTGGAAAAATGATTAAATTGTCAAGCAATCAGGGAATGTTCAGATATTGCAGTTATTCACTTCCATATCTCATATCTCTTCCAGTTCATTTCAAATGAACCATTCAACATCCATATTGGTGGTTTTTCAGGCAGTTCTTCATTGAGGCTCAGCACCAGAGTTTCAGTATGAAGACTTGGAATTGATACAAGTTTATGCTTTATTATTGGTATTATTGATCAGACTTGTGATTGAGGGGGCGATTGTTAGCCTATGGCTTACCTTTACCAATCACTAAGTCTAAATTTTCACCTATATTTGCATTATTCATTTAGGATATTAGTAATATATCCTCAAGTGATGACTAATGATTTAGTTAATATTTCCTAGCCTAGTCATCATGCATGATTTTAGGATCTAGAGAAAATCTCTCTATGAGGTGGCATCATCCATTGTACTACAAATATTTACCATTGGTATGAATATATTAGAGTGTCGGTTAATATACCTTTTCCACCATGTTGTTATTCTTGTCTATATTTTATCAATCCTTGAGACTTGAAACCCTCCCATACTATCAAGGCATGTGTCTAGTCTAACCATGTCAAATTTTGATCCATACATGAACATATTAAAGAAATTTCAATGTTGGCCCCATTCATTTCTCACTATGTGAGGTCGGTGCATGAAATTTGTGGTGGATGAATTGAAGCTTCTACGACATCGATACAACTTGGTAATTCAATAATCAAAATCTCCTTAAGTATTATGTGGGGACATAAAAAATCCATAAGTATCACGATGGATGTTATGAGATACTTAAGTATTATGTGGGTTCGTTGGAAGAAATTTGTATGGGTTTATTGGAAGCTCCATGTCAAATTTCAAGATAGTTCCGACAATGATTCTATAGAAGTGAATGATGAATGATGACAACGAGAGGTGCAACATGATGAATGTTGATGAAAATGTGGATGACCTTAAATATTATGTGGGGACATCATACATCCTTGAGTCTTGAAACACTCCCATAACGTCAAGGCATGTTTCCATTCTAACCATGTCAAAGTTCGATGTAGACAAACACATATTGAAGAAATTTCAACATTGGCCCCATTCAACACTCATTATGTGGGGTCATTGCATGAAATTTGTGGTGGGTGAATTGAAGCTTCTGCGACATCAACTTGACTTGGTAATTCAATAATCAAAACCTCCTTAAGTATTATGCAGGGACATAAAAAATCCTTAAGTATCTTGATGGGTGTTATTATGGAGGTTCAGTGGAAGAAATTTGTGATGGGTGTATTGGAACTTCCATGTAAATTTTCAAGATAGTTCCGACAATGATTCTATAGAAGGGAATGACGAATGATGACAATAAGAGGTGCATCATGATGAATGTTTATGTAGATGTGGATGATCTCAAATATTATGTGGGAACATCATACGTCCTTGAGTATTGAAACCCTCCCATACCGTCAAGGCACGTGTCTAGTCTAACCATGTCAAATTGTGATGCATACAAGCACATATTGAAGAAATTTCAAATTTGTCCCCATTCACGGCTCACTATGCAGGGTCACTGCATGACATTTGTTGTGGGTGAATTGAAGCTTCTGCGACATCAACTCGATTTGGAAATTCAATAATCAAACCCTCCTTAAGTATTATGTGGGCACATCAAACTTCCTTAAGTATTGTGTTGGTTGTTATTAGATCCTTAACTATTATGAGGGTTCGGTGGAAGAAATTTGTGATGGGTGTATTGGAGGTTCCCAGTAAAATTTCAAGATAGTTTTGACATCGATTCTGTAGAATGGAATGGTGAATGATGACAATGAAAGGTGCAACATGATGAACTTTGATGAAAATGTGGATGATCTCAAAGATTATGTGCAAACGTCATACATCCTTGAATCTTGAAACCCTCCCATACCATCAAGGCATGTATCTAGTCTAACCATCTCCAATTTCAATGCATATAGGAACATATTGAAGAAATTTTAACATTGGCCCCATTCACTGCTCACTATGTGGGTTCGGTGCATGGCATATGTCATGGGTGAATTGAATCTTCTGCAACATCAACTCGACTTGGTAATTTAATAATCAAACCCTCTGTAAGTATTATGCGGGGACATCAAACATCATTAATTATTGTGATGGGTGCTATGTGATCCTTAATTATTATGCGGGTTCATTGGATGATATTCATGATGGGTGTATTGGAAGTTCCATGTCAAATTTCAAGATAGTTCTGACAAATATTCTATAGAAGGGCATGAAAAATGATGAAAATGTGAGGTGAAAAATGATGAACGTTGATGCAAATGTGGACGATATCAAAGATTATGTGGGGAAATCATACATCCTCGAGTCCTGAAACCCTCCCATACTGTCAATGCATGTTTCTAGTCTAACCATGTCACATTTTGATGCTTACATGCACATATTGAAGAAATTTCAATGTTGGCCCCATCCACTGCTTACTATGCAGGGTCTGGGCATGACATTTGTGGTGTTGAATTGAATCTTTTGTGACATCAACTCGACTTGGTAATTCAATAATAAAACCCTCCTTAAGTATTATGCAGGAATGTCAAACATCCTTCAGTATTGTGATGGGTTTTAGGAGGTCCTTACGTATTCTGCTGGTTTAGTGGATGAAATTTGTGATGGGTGGATTGGAAGTTCAATCTCAAATTTCAAGATAGTTCCGACATCGATCAAACGTTGATGAACATTGATGCAAATGTGTATGATCTCAAATATTATGTGGGGACATCTTACATCCTTGAGTATTGAAACCCTCCCATACCGTCAAGGCATGTGTCTATTCAAACCATGTCAAATTTCGATGCATATAGGGACATATTGAAGAAATTTTAATGTTGGCCCCATTCACTGCTCACTATGGGGGGTCGGTGCATGAAATTTGTGGTGGGTGAATTGAAGCTTCAGAGACATCAACTCAACTTGGTAATTTAATAATCAAACCCTCCGTAAGTATAATGTGGGGACATCAAACATCCTTAAGTATCATGATGGTCGCTATGGGATCCTTAAGTATTATGTGGTTTTAGTGGAAGATATTCGTGATGGGTCTATTGGAAGTTCCATATAAAATTTCAAGATAGTTCCAACAACGATTATATAGAAGGGAATGAAGAATGATCGCAATGAGAGGTGAAACATGATGATTGTTGATGCAAATCTGGACGATCTCAAATAGTATGTGGGGACATCATACATCCTTGAGTCTTGAAACCCTCCCATACCATCAAGGCATATGTATAGTCTTACCATGTCAAATTTCAATGCATATAAACACATATTGAAGAAATTTCAGGGTTGGCCCCATTCACTGCTCACTATGTGGGGTCGGTGCATGACATTTGTGGTGGGTAAATTGAAGCTTATGCGACATCAAATTGAATTGGTAATTAAATAATAAAACCCTCCTTAATTATTACTAGGGTACATCAAACATCCTTTAGTATCATGATGGGTGTTATGAGATCCTTAAGTATTATCCAGGTTCGATGGAAGAAATTTGTGATGGGTTTATTGGAAGTTCCATGTCAAATTTCAAGATAGTTCTGAAAATGATTCTATAGAAGGGAATGACAAATGATGAGAATGAGAGATTCAACATGATGAATGTTGATGAAAATGTGGACGATCTCAAAGATTATGTAGGGACATCATACATCCTTGAGTATTGAAACCCTCCAATACCTTCAAGGCATGTGTCTAGTCTAAATATGTCAAATTTTGATGAATACAAGCACATATTGAAGAAATTTCAGCGTTGGCCCCATTCACTGCTCAGTATGTGAGGTTGGTACATGGAATTTGTGGTGGGTGAATTGAAACTTCTGCGACATCAAATCGAATTTTAAATTCAATAATCAAACCCTCCTTAACTATTATGCAGGGACATCAAACATCATTAAGTATCGTGATGGGTGTTATGAGATCCTTAATTATTATGCGGGTTCAGTGGAAGAAATTTTTGATGGGTGTATTGGAAGTTCCATGTCAAATTTGAAGATAGTTCTAACAACAACTCTATAGAAGGGAATGACGAATGATGACAATGATAGGTGCAACATGATGGATGTTGATGCAAATTTGGATGATCTCAAAGATTATGTGGGGACATCATATGTCCTTGAGTCTTGAAACCCTCCCATACAATCAAGGCATGTGTCTAGTCTAACCATGTCAAATTGGATGCATATAGGAACATATTAAAAAAATTTCAACGTTGGCCACATTCACTTCTCACTATGCGGGGTCTATGCATGACATTTGTGGTGGGTGAATTGAAGCTTCTGCGACATCAAATCTTCTTGGTAATTCAATCATCAAACCCTCATTAAGTATTATGCAGGGACATCAAACATCCTTAAGTTTCCTGATGGGTGTTATGATATCATTAAGTATTATGCGGGTTCGGTGGAATTTTTTTATGATGGGTGTATTGGAAGTTCCATGTCAAATTTCAAGATAGTTCTCGCATCGATTCTATAGAAGGGAATGATGAATGATGAAAATGAGAGGTGAAACATGATGAACGTTGATGAAAATGTCGATGATCTCAAAGATTATGTGGGGCCATCATACATTCTCGAGTCTAGAAAACCTCCCATACCATCAAGGCATGTGTCTAGTCTAACCATTCCAAATTTCGATGCATACAGAAACATATTAAATACATTTCAATGTTGGCCTCATTCACTGCTCACTATGCAGGGTCGGTGCACGACATTTGTGGTGGGTGAATTGAATCTTCTGTGACATCAACTCGACTTGGTAATTCAATAATCAAACCCTCCTTAAGTATTATGTGGGGACATCAATCATGCTTAAGTATCGTGATGGGTGTTATGAGTTCCTTAAGTGTTGTGTGGGTTCGATGGAAGAAATTTGTGGTGAGTGTATTGGAAGCTCCATGTCAAATTTCAAGATAGTTCTGAAAATAATTCTATAGAAGGTAGTGACGAATGATGACAATGAGAGGTGCACCGTGATGATCGTTGATGAAAATCTGGACAATGTCAAATATTTTGTGGGGACATCATACATGCTTGAGTCTTGAAACCCTCCCATACCATCAAGGCATGTGTCTCGTTTAACCATGTCAAATTTTGATGCATAAAGGAACACATTGAAGAAATTTAAATGGTGTCCCCATTCACTACTCACTATGCAAGGTCGGTGCATGATATTGTTGGTGGGTGAATTGAAGCTTCTGCGACAGCAAATCGACTTGGTAATTCAATAATAAAACCCTCCTTAAGTATTATGAGGGGACATCAAACATCCTATAGTATCGTGATGGGTGTTATGAGATCCTTAAGTATTATGCAGGTTCGGTGGAAGAAATTTGTGATGGGTGTTTTGGAAGGTCCATCTAAAATTTCAATATAGTTCCAACAAAATTTTTATAGAAGGGAATGATGAATGATCAAAATGAGAGGTGCACCATGATGAACTTTGATGCAAATGTGGACGATCTCAAATATTATGTGGGAACATCATACATCCTTGCTTGCACTTATGTTTATGGTTATTATTGAGGACACACACCTTTCTTGGAGCCTTATTTCACTTTTTTTCACTAATATTCCTGATGTGGGTGCCATTGGGGGGCCGTTAACAGTGACCTAGACATGGGCAACAGTGACCTGCAAATGAGTCCAATGTTCAAATTTTTTCAAATTATTTCTCTATGCACTAAAATTTGACATGGATAGACTATCCACATGCCTTAACGATATGGGAGGGTATATGGACTCAAATTCAACTCAAAGTACACCCACTTGTTTTGGTTTTAGACTTACTAGAATTATGTCTTATTAGTATATATCGAACTTATCAAGTAACAAAAAGGGTTCCTCGAAAGGTTCTTCGTCATATTCCCATAATTCCACATTTGCAACGATTGTTAAGGTGTGAAAGAATAAATCATTTGTTTGATACAATGCATATGCTAAGTGTTTAGATACCCAAGAATCAATTGTTGGACCTATTATTAAAACTAGTCAATCTAATTAGGTGGTGGGTGCAATAGTGAAGCGTTTGCTAAAGAGAAATGCACAGTAAAATATTTCGCAATATGATGTTTATAGGGAAGACCTTTTAGATATTTCCTTACCTACAAATTTATAATTTGCTTACAAAACATCATTTAACCGCACTCTCTTTTGTGCATGGGTCAATGTTAAACCATTTCTTACGATTGGATAACGTTTCCCCTTTTGTGGTAACAACTATGTAATTTCCCCCTCTAAAATCTTATGAGAATATCTAGGATTTTTTATACTCATCCATGGTTTTTCAAAAAATATGGTAGTCTTGAATTTATTTCAATGCCATATATAACGTTACTCTCTTATTGATTAGTATTTGAGGGTTGCAACATGTATATATAACATATCAACATCCTTAAAGGATCCTCCTCTCATGGGAAGGTCACCCCCTTTAAGAATATATTTCTCTTAGGTAAACCCTCAACTTGGTCATCCTTTCACATTAAGAAGGTTTCCTCCATGTGGCTTATGGATAAAGAAAAAATACCTTCAATATTGGATCTCCAAATATTATGGATCTTTCCGAAAGGATATAATGTACGATTGAGTACCCATGTTATAATTTTCTTCATTGCAGAATTTATCATTGTGGAGATGACACTATGATAGCTCATGCCAAAGGACCCTATTTCATTGATGATGTGGGACTCTTTATAAGGCCATGTACTCACATATGCACACCTTGTGACCTTTGTTCCCAATAAACACATCCTCCTCATTGACCTTTTTCTTACATTTCTTAGTGGATGGAATACTAGAGAACTTTTTCTTACCTTTCTTAGTGGATGATGTTAAGAACCAAACATCAATATAGCATAAAAAAACCTCAAGAAAAGTACTCAACGCCTTGAAAAAGAGATAATATCAGATAATAAGCCTCTTCGAGGGGGCAACCTCCTTTTACCCCACTTAAATGTTCAAGTACAAGATGATTCAAAATGAAAATGTCTCCTTGGTATATAT
>JASDQU010240740.1:0-11480 GCA_032191745.1 Picea mariana
AAGCATCTTCCCATGAGGGCTTTCACCATAAGGGGACCACTTTAGAGTTCATCCATATTTACTTCTTATCAACCATGACAAAACAATAATGAGTCATATTTACATCAAACAATATTGGGTCCATTACCTAAACCTTTGTGCTATGGGGCTTTTTTCAAGGGTTGACATCAATGACAACCAACCTTAATCAACAATAGTACCATATTATTGCTGATATATACTGCTATCTATTGCTGTAAATTAGGGACAACAAGCTCAACTTGATGA
Source organism: Picea mariana (assembly GCA_032191745.1). Classification (NCBI taxonomy): domain Eukaryota; kingdom Viridiplantae; phylum Streptophyta; class Pinopsida; order Pinales; family Pinaceae; genus Picea; species Picea mariana. The sequence goes on from JASDQU010240740.1 coordinate 268, forward strand.
TCCAACTAACATACATAATTGCAAAGTGGTTTTTATTGTGTCTCAAGCATGTATTTCACCATTTATAGGTTACTCAACATCCTTGGAAACCCTTGGACCTTACCAAGACTTCATTCCACACATTTCACTCCACTTAGACTTGACCTCTAGGGGATCCACTTCCATCTCCATCTCATTCCCCCTAGGGTCACTGGGATTGCCTCCCTAGAGTGACCTAGTCACCCTTGAAGTGTGGGACCTACATTGAGGTGACATTGGGTGTAGGATTTCCAAGTTGTAGCACTTGATTTTTTGGTTGGGTCAGGATTTTCCCAACCTAAAAATTGTGCTATAACATTTTGGCATCGTTGTTGGGGAATATTTTGAATCTTCTTTGTACCGTAATGACACTTTGGTAATTTATCCCAAAGCCTTTCCCTTAGCTTTTGTAGAGACTCCACCCAAGGGACATCCCATTTCCACCCTTCTTGATGATCTCATATTGAAGCTCATCTGGCAACTCCACCTTCCCAGAACCCACTTTTCCCTTATCATTTTCCATCCTTTGGTGAGCCTTGAGCTCATCTGGCAACTCCATTGAGGTATTACCCTAAGTAATGGAACTATGGGTTCACGTGACTTACCATGGGATTTACATAAGGTTTATCCTTCCTTTGATGTTCAGGATATTCATGTATATCCAAATCATTTCTCCCCAGAGTGGAGGTCAAGTTTCCCCAAATTTGACAGTGATCCAACTCTAGTAGTTACTCATGTTGTAAAGTATATGAAGTATTCTTTGAGCTTAAATGTGCTACATGAAGATGTGCTGATGAAAATTTTTGTGTCTTCACTGGGATCAAGTCAAAAGGATTGGCTTACACACTCATGTGATCCAAAGAGTATCCCTTCTTCTACAAAGCTCATTGAAGAATTTATCAGGAAATATCGGCCAGCTACTCAAAGTTTGCAAGATGCTTTCCAAGAGCTCAAACACACTCTTTGTAGCGAAGGTGTTTCGATCGATGATGAGACAATAGATGAATAAAATCTTGAAGAAGATCCTAATGAAAAATATCTGGATGAAACATATGATGCAGATGGAGTATCTGCTCTTCCACTTGATGAGGACATCTAGACCTCTTCTCCTCCTGCACATCAAGAAGAGAACATGATGAGTTAAAATCCTTTTGAAAAATTTGATGATGCTCTATTACATGACTATAGAAATGAAGAAAACTGCCAAAAGTATCTCAATGAAGTTTCTCTTGCAGAAGGCCTCAAAGAGACTTTGTTATCTGCTCTCCCTTTTGAAGAAAATGAAGTTATCTAGTCTTGTAAGGAAGTGATCAGCTCCTATGGTGCAGATAAATTCATGAAACAACCCTTGAATATAGTTGATGAACACATTAATGATTTCATACAGGTTGGGAGACGTAGATGGGATGTGGTTTGCTTCATTATTGATAGAGATCCCATTTATGACATTAAGGGTAGATCTCAGGTAGATGGGGTTGAAATGTTATCTTTAGAGGACTGGCCTCCATGCTTGTATGATTCAGATGTTTGGAAGCCTAGTGATGACATGGTTACAAATTTTTTCTTCCCTTTCGAGGATGACTTGTCGTAGCATGATCTTCATTCATCCTTTAATACATACCATGTTAAGGATGCATATTTGATTTATGAGAATTCTCATCCATTGTGCTCATATTTTTAGGATTACCAGAACATGGCCATCGCAGAGAAATCAGAGATTCATCCTTTAGAACGGAAGTGTTTTCATCTTGGATATTTTCATCAAGATTTCCAGGGGAAGAGGCAGTGGTTTTCTACACCTTATATTGTTCCTTACCTCTTACCCTCTTCTCCAAGAGACCATGTAGTATTATTAGAATATTTCATTTCCTCTCATTCCTCAAGAAGAAGTGAGTCTTTATGCACATATGAGGATGAGCCTTCGTCTACATATAGTAGCCCCCTTTAGAGACGGATTGATCAGTCTTATGGCTACACTTTCATCCAGGATGATCGGGTTGATGGTTTCTCTTTCCAACAGGATTTCCTCCCTCCCACCCTTCTTCATGAGTTTTATGTCATCATCGATTTTATGTGTGTTTATACTCATGTTTATTATGTGCTTCACTTATCTTTGTTATGTTATATGATTAAGCACATGGGGAGATACTTTGATGAGATGATCAAATGGTTGCACTGGTTGTATGACTTCACCTGACACCATTCAGGATGTGATCTTTAGGGCTCCAAGGCCCTAGGTAAGTAGGTAAATTATTTTGATTCCCTCCATTTGCATCTTGATTTTTCATATTAGTTTAGATGCATTTCATTCTCATTTTTCTCTACTTGCATATTGATTTCATGCTTAGCTTAGAAATTTTTGAAAACCTGTCAAAATTATCTTTTTTAGTTTATCTTTCATTTTGGATATGTGTGTGTGTGTGTGTGTGTGTGTGTGTGTGTGTGGATGAAGGGTGATAGAACCACCCTAGATGCTCTAATCCCTTTTTCTAAGTTTTTGGTAGGCACGGGTCTATCAGGAGATGTTGTGGTTCTGATCATGCACTCTACGACGATCTCATGTCCCCAAGTAGGAGCCACATGTTATCACCATTTTATGTATAACTAAGGAGATTATGTCTCGAGGCCCTCAAGTTGCAAATATGGAGTGTTGAGAAGACTACATGACCAACAATACCCTTTTGCACAGTTGGATAATCCTCTCACCACCACAGATGGTCACAAATTTCAAAATGGCATCCACCACATCAGCTGGCTTCCGGAAGGCAGTGGGCCTTGCTCCATGAGGTACAAGTCAATATTATGGTGAGAATAGTTTCAATATTTAATCCAGTTGAGTATGTTGTATCTTAGATTTCTCTAGATTTCATGATATATGCTTGGACATTATGCCTTTTCCTTTCTTCACCTTGGTGGTTGAAATTGTGCCCTAGTAAGTGGTATTCCATGGGGATGGGTTTTCTACTAGGAAATCCATTAAATATCCATCGTACCATTTCCAACCATACTTACCACTTCTCATCATTATTCCCCTCCATTTCCTTATATCTTGGGATTTTAGGGTGTATTGACTCAAGAAGGGGTTGTCCCTCATTCTATGGGAAGAATGGGTTGGAGGCCCAGAGGGATTGATGTTGGGTAAAATATAAAATCATTGTATGAACCTTTCATATACTTCACCCAGGGATCACCTAAGAAAGCAATGAAACACTTATATTTGAGTAAAGGGAACCCATAACATAATAAAGAATGATGAAAAGGTTAGTTGAAGGATAGGTGGTGTCTTCACGAGTCGACCTATCACGTCCATGAATATCCAGTGGTATGACATTTCCATCAAATGGTCACCAAACCAGGGTAATGGCTCTCAGTTCCATGGTTGAGAGAAAGGGGGCCTCATCACGAACCAACCTTCTCATTTCCACTAGGTGTTTGTGGGTGATGTTTTCCCCATTTTGTGGATAACTAAGGAGATCATGTCTCGAGTCCCTCAAGTTGCATATATGGAATGTTGGGAGACTACATGACCAACGTTACCCTTTTGCATGGATGGAAAACCCACTCACCACCACAGATGGTCACAGTTTTGCAGATGGCATCCACCATACCAACTGGCTTCCGAAAGGCAATGGACTTTTCTTCATGAGGTACAAGTTAGTATTATGGTGAGCATCATTTCAATATTTAAGCCATTTGATTATTTTGTATCTTATATTGCTCTAGATTTCATGATATGTGCTTCAAAATTATGTATTTTTCCATGCTTCACCTTAGTGGATGACATTGTGCCCTAGTAAGTGGTTTTATTTAGGGATGGATTTTCTACTAGGAACTCCCTTAATGAGCCATCGTACTGTTTCCGACCATACCTACCACTTTTCATCATTAATCCCCTCCATTTCATTATCTCTTGGGATTTTATGGTGTATTGACCCAAGAAGGGGTTGTCCCGCATTCTATGGGAAGAAGGGGTTGAAGGCCCAAAGGGGTTAATGTTGGGTAAAAGATAAAATCCTTAGATAAACCTTCCAGATGCTTCACCCAGGGATCACCCAAAAAAGCAATGAAACAATTATATTTGAATAAAGGGGACCCAAAATATATTAAATAATTCTTAAAATGTTAGTTGAATGATAGGAGGTCTCATCACGAGTCAGCCTATCACATCCATGGATATCTAGTGGTTTGACATTGTCACCATATGGTCACCAAACCAGGGCAATGGCTCTCAGTTGCATGGTTGAGAGAAAGGGTGTCTCATCACGAGCCATCCTTGTCATTTCCACTAGGTGGTTGTGGGTGGCATTTCCACCACCTAGTCACCACGCCAGGGCAGTGACCTTCAATCAATCCTTATGCTATATTGAAATAAAATAAATAAAGAAATATAAAAGGCAATTGATGGGCTTGGAAAAATTTCATTGTGGATGAAGGTACCACACACCCTCTACAAAGGCACCCATGAATGAGACACTACGACCCCTTATATGTCATGATACCTATGCCCATTGAGTCTTAACCCCAACCACTTGACCCACTTTACATGTATTAGAGAGGGATCTCTTGGAAACTCTTCTAGACCTAGGGAAATATCTACCCAATAAGACACCTCGTCAACCCTCCCATATTCAAGTTTGACAAGTCACATAGTGTCTTTGAGCTATTAATTGTTTGATATAGTGTTGTTTTATGCACATGCTTAGATGGATTATTTATTGATTGGATTCACTTATCATGATGTCATGACTTGAGATCCTTGGAGGGCATGTTCATTTGTCTTTGCAGGACCTAGTTGGTGGACAGTTTTGGGAGAACAATCCTAGCTTGGGCTTCCATGGTACTACAAGCCCACATGTTGGATGACAGTGGCCCACATGCTGGATGAGATATATCAGACTTGGATGGCCTTGATGATGACTTGGACAACCTATACCAACCCTCACTTGCCAAACATTTTTCCCAGGAGGGGCAAACCGTCCTATTTTTGAGCTTGACATCATGATTTTGGGGCTAGGGCATGGTGGTGAGGTGCCATTCTTTTGACACATGGAATTTTGAGGAGAAGGTTCTTCACCATGATGAGAGTGCTTAGATTCTTGACATGTGGCCTTTGGAGGCCTATCCATGCTTCTCCAACACCAACGACTTCCTCAAAGTGGAAAAACGTCCCCAAAAGGGGTGACAACCTCCTAAATTAGGGTTTTTTTTGTGCAAATAGTGAAATTTTAAGTTAATTGTTTAGTATTACTTTGTTAAGGGAGAAATATTAGGGTTGTTGACCCCTAATATTGTGTTTTACTCCTTAATTTGTGGGCAAGCTATGTTAGCTACATTTTGTATAAATAGAGATCATAAGATCTCATTTTAAAACATAACTCTCCCTCTTGTGAGAGGCCTTGTTCTAAAATTTTCGGCTATATTGGTTCTTTTATCTCTTTTTCACTTGTGTATGGCTATACTTATGAATGGTTGATGGAAGAAGTGATGCACTAGACTTGGAAGGCTATTCTATTGCTATTGTGGTGGATTACCTTGGCATTTTTCATTGAATTTGTATGGCTTTTACTTTCTTTCTATCATTTGTTTTAAGTCAAGGTTATTGTGATAGGAAATATATGGGAAGTATAAGGGAATACACCCCCACCTTATTCTTCATCACTTTATGATTCATCTTATTTATTTAACAAGGGTTTTCTAAGAGAAGTATAAGGGCATACACCCTCTTAACTTAAACCCTATCCTAGAGAAACTTGCCTTGGGAAGTAAAAGGGATTAAACCCCCAAGGAGGTAGGTTCTCTAAGATCCTTTTGACTCCATTAACCCAATATTAAATCCACTATTAATATTCATTTGCATTAGAGATAAAAAATCATTGCCTTCGGAAACACAATTTTCGGTCTTTTGAAAGGTTTCTTGCTTGAAGTTGATTTGCCTCATTGAGAGGAGTCTTCCCCCACTAGGGCGTACCCTCTCTCCCAACACTCTGATTAAAGTTACAAACCTTAGAATAAATCCATTAGGGCTGCATAACCCTAGCTACTAACATTCTCATAACTCCTAAACTAACCCTAGACTAGCTCTCTAACTTCACTCACCTAGTCTACTAACTAGGGCACTTCTTTTGGGCTAGTTCTTGGAAATTTTTCATGGTTGATTTTTCTGCTGCATTCCACTGAATGCTACAGCCACAAGGCTGCAATTTTATTCAGAAAACACATGTTTACAACAACCACTTTCTCTAGCTTATTAAGTGTCATATTTCACCCTATATTCATTGCTAATTTTGATGCCAATTTACTTAACTAGTTTAGATCTTTGCATGTTGATTTAGATGTTGTATTTTATGATATAAAATATCATTTACTTCTGAAATTAGGGACAACAAGATTAACTTGCTGATACAACTAACATATATCATTTCAAAGTGTCTTTTCTTATGTCTCGGGCATGTACAATCATCTGGAGAAGTACTATACATGTGGGGCAACAATTACTTGACTTACAAGGAATATTTTCCCACCTTACATTTTACTTAGAATTGAACTATAGGGGTTTAAATTCCATCCATATCCATCTCTATATCAATCCCCATAGGGTCACCAGGGTCACCTCCCTAGAGTGACCTAGTCACCCTTGAAGTGTGGGACCTACATCGAGGTGACATTGGGTGTAGGATTCCCAAGTTGTAGCAATTTCTTTATGGTTGGGTCGAGCTTTGTCCAACCTAAAGTTTGCACTATAACAGGTGACATTGTCATTATTTGGTCACCACACCAGGGAAGTGACCTTCAACCTCTCCTTAAAATTATGAAAGACTAAAAGAATGGCAATTAATGGGCTTGGAAAAAGTGCATTGGAGACGAAGGTACCACACACCCTCTACAAAGGCACCCATGAATGAGACACTACGACCCCTTGTATGTCATGATCCCTGTGCCCATTTATTATTGAAACCAACCACTTTATCCACTTTACATGGCTTGGAGAGGGATCTCTTGGAAACTTTCCTTGACCTAGGGAAAGATCTACCAAATAGCGCACCTCGTCAACCCTCCCATATTCAAGATTGACAACTCACATAGTGTCTTTGAGAAATTAATTGTCTGATATAATAATCATTGATGAACATGCTTAGGTGGCTCATTTATTGATTGGATTCACTTATCATGATGTTATGACTTGATATCCTTGGAGGGCATGCTCATTTGTCTTTGCAGGACCTAGTTGGTGGACAGTTTTGGGAGAACAATCCTAGCTTGGGTTTCCATGGGGATGCAAGCCCACATGTTGGATTCCAAGGGCCCACATGCCAGATGAAAAATATAAAACTTGAAAGGCCTTGAATATGACTTGGACGATGTATCTTAGCCCCCACATGCCAAATGTTCTTACTAGGAGAGGGTATCTTAGTCACCACATGTCTCCTTTTTTAGCATGACGTCATCTAGGGGGTTAGGGCTTGGTGGTGTTGTAGCCAATCATTGGCACATGGACGTTTTGAGGAGAAGAAGGTATTTACCATGAGGATATTTTCTAGATGCTTGACATGTGGCCTTTGGAGGCCTACCCATCCTTCTCCAACACCAACGACTTCTTCTAAGTGGAAAAATGTCCCATAAAGGGGAGACACCCATGTAAAATTAGGGTTTTATTTGTGCAGAAGTGAAACTTTAAATAAATTGTTTAATATTACTTTGTTAAAAGGGTCAATATTAGGTTTTTTGACCCCTAGTCTTGTTATTTACCCCTTATTTATGGACAAGTCACCTTAATGTCATTTTGTATAAATAAGAGATCATAAGATCTCATTTGGATATAAATCTCCCTCTTGTGAGAAGTATTTGGTCTGAAATTTTCGCTACACTTGGAGTATTTTGCCTATTGTGCTATGGAAATTTTCTTTTTGGTTATGGTTTGATGAAGATGATGGTGCACTATCTCTAGGAGGTCATTCTCTTTCTTTTGTGGAGGTTTACATTGGCATGTTAATGTTTTTTATTGAATGGTATGGTCTCTTTACTTTGTTATTATCAATTATAATTCAATATAAGGTTTTTTTGGCCAAGTCTAGATAGGGAGTATAAGGATATACACCCTTATTCTAGTTTCCTTGCTAAGATTTTAAAGTTATTTTGCAAGGGTTTAGTTGAGGAAGTAAGAGGATTTACACTCCTCATATTCAAACCCTAGCTAGGCTACTTGTCTTGGGAAGTAAAAGGATTTACACCCCCAAGAATTTAATAACCCTACCTCTTTCTTTTTTACCCCATTAACCCATAACTAAAGGCACTAGTCTTGCATTGGAGAAACAAATTATTGCACTGGGAAACATGATTTTTGGTCATTTTTACTTTCTGCAAAGTGGATTGTATTCTTTGTGCCTTGGGCACCTCACAGCCACTAGGGCCTCCCCATCAAGGGGCTACTTCTTGCTGCTGTTACAAAATTTAATCTTCAACCATTAGGGTTGTAGAAACCCTAACTCAATTGCTTGAATAACTCTCCTATCAACCATTGAATTTTGCTCAAAGTTTGCACACTTATTCTTCTTGTCCTAGTGCACATTTTGGAAAGGTTTGAGGGGTTTTCAATGGCTAATTTTCTTTTTGTAATACATTGAATGTTACATCCATAAGGATAATATAATTTACTCTAGACAAGTGTTTACAACAACCTTATCTTTTTATGCTAGAATATTGGTTTTTCATTTTGAATTTAACTAGTCATTATTTAGTCTTTCTCTTGTATCTTCTACTTGATCTCTAGCATTTATTAAGAAGCTTATAGTACCATATTATTGCTTATATATATTGTTATCTATTGCTACAACTTAGGGACATCAAGCTTCACTTATTGATGCAACTAACATACATCATTCAAAATGGTTTTTCTTGTATCTCGAGTAGGTATTTCACCATTTACAAGTTACTCAACATACTTGGTGTTGAGGAAAAGATATGAATTGATCTTACTCAAGCATTTTTAGATATTTCTTGTCTAAAAAAAGATAGAAGGGAATATCACCCTATGTTTATACCCTCAAAAATTGTTTCCTAATCCACAAGTATTGGTTACAAGGGATTAGGATGATTTTCTTATAAATAAAAGATCGATGAAAAATTCAATATTTATGTAATTTTATTAGTATAACAGATGCAAAAGTAAATGTAGAGACAAAAGCAAAAATACCAAGTCAATAATTAACACATATAAGATAGAAAGAAATCGCTTATTTCATTCCAATTAATCAAAAGAATCGTTCTCTTTACCAAATTCCCTAAGGAAGTTTGGACCAAAGTCAAACTTAGATGTCCCCGATGAAAACCATACAAAAGGAATTCTGACAGAAAGTAAAAAACTAAACTTTAAAAGATGGATCAGCTTGCCACAAATTGTTTCCCAATCGACTCTGCACAATATCATTTATCAGTCATGAAATTTAATTCACAAACAGACAAGTCTACACAAACTATCAAAGATAGATCAACACCTTTGAAAAATAAGTATGAATGATGTAATTCATACTTGAATCTTGTTGTCTACAATAGGACCCTATTGTCATAAAAGAGAATTAGGCTTCCAATGAATTAAAGAATGAATGAAAACTGAACTATCTCAATACAACTCAAGAGAAGACCTTAGTATGCTTTCTCTTCTATTCGCCTCTTGTTCCTCCTTTTTTTGCCTTTAAGCAATCAAAATTAGTTGAAGTAGTTAAACTAACTTCTGGTTTAGGGGGAAATTTAATAAAATAATAATAAGGGTCTTTAATAAATAATAACTAGTAGGTGAGACCCCTTGTGACTCCCTTTAGTTTATTAACAGACATAAACACAACTAGTCAATCAATCAAACACATCCCTCCTTGTGGCTCCCATCATCATTATCATAATTTTAAAATTAATATCAATGATATTTGAAACCATATCCAAACTATCCAAAAATAATGTGTTGTCCAAAAACTTCAGCAGTCAACTGTTCTCAACAATCAATAAATAAAAACACTCAAAAAACATATTTGCCACTCTGGGAGGCAATTTTCCCTTTGTTTCTACTGTCTCCCTTTGATTTATTTGAATTTGCCTTAGGGTGAGTGGAGCCTTTAGGCATGATCTCAATGATAACATGAGAGCAATCATCTCTCAAGTGCATGCAGGATGAAACAGATTTCATAAAGTCACTTGAGGGGGAGGAGAAGGCAACAACAACTTTTCCTTTATCAGGTGCATGGTGGGATTTCATTTTTAGCCTCTTTCTCACATGGGAAGACTGTATAGGAGAGTGTGCAGAGGCAACTTGGACAATTGGGTTAACCGGTGGAGGGGGAGTAGGTAGAGACAAATTGGGCCAGCCACGATGTTGGGAGACTGTCGGGTGGACAATCTCTTGCCATCCATTTTTCAGGGACTTTAGGTTGTAAGGAGACATGAGGGGGAATTGGGATACCAGGGACATGTGGGGGTTGGAAAGGAGGCCTTTCTAGCCTAGATTGGACCACCCCTTTTCCAATCCAATTGAAAAACCCAGCTTGGAATAGTTGGTTCAACTCTTGTGGATCTACATCAAAATGTATCAAAAACCTTGAACTTCTAGGGCCCCTATTCCAATTTCCTCTTCCCCTGTTATTTCAGCCATGGCTTCCTCTGCTAAAGAAACTCATTCATGTATGCAGCATTTATTAGAAACTAATTTCTTCAAAAAAACCATACATGACATCTCTTTAAATATGAAATAAAGTTTGGCTCAACAACACATCAAACTCATGCAATCCAATCCATAAAAATCATTTAATAATTGTCAATGAGTAGGGGTGAATAAGGGTTTTGGAATATATGAGGAGTTGAATTGAGTGAAAAGTGATAAAATGAAAGGGCATAGATCATGGTTACTTCTCAATAAATCATCAAACAATCAATTGTGTTGTAATAACAAAACATATCAACTATAAATCATCTATGTGTCATCCTTCAACTATTATAATACAATTTTCATTTAATTATAATTTAATTTTAAGAACATGGCATGAATAGTGAATCTGGGAATGTGAGGGGATTTTTAATGTGTGGAAAAGTGAGAGAATGGAAGGGAAATAACAAATATTGTTCATTAAACAAATCAATTAAAACATAAATCTGTACTAAAATCAATACAAAGAATACCAACACCATATCAACAATTACTATGTATCAAACTG
>JASDQU010240740.1:29353-44534 GCA_032191745.1 Picea mariana
CAAGAGCAACCTTCTCTGATACCACTGATCCATATTATTTTCGGCACAAAATGAGAGCAGAGATATAATAAAGAAATGTATAGAGATATAGTGGATATTGAATAATATAACAAAAATGTATCAAATATGCAACCATAAACATAGATATCAGTAATGCATGATTTCTATTAATGAAAGAAATGTACAGAGGCTGTAAAAATACAGAGTGAAAGACTCGCTAGTATGGTGGTAGCTTATCTCTGAGAAGAGATGTGATGGATACTCGCATTCGCAAGAAGATGATTGTTACAATGAGGCTCCAAAGGCCTTTTTAACATATGTAAAATCCAAAGCCCTAACCCTGGAAGATGAAAATCCAAAAGGTTTGCGGGTCCCAATGGGGGTAGTTGATATGTCAACTTCTCGAGGGCATAACTTTTGCATACGATCTTCGTTTGGGGTGCTCGATACACTGTTGGANGAAATAGGTGGGTGGCCACCGATATCCACATTCTATGATGTATAGGTGTTACAATATAATTATGTGAAACATAAGGAGCTGTAGTGTAAAAAGGTGTAGTGGTGGGAGTAACGGTTGAAGTACCTTGCGTATGATTAGGCATTACGACTCCAACATTATGTTGGATATGTACTGAATTAATAGCAAGATCAAATACTTGTTCGATGGGATGATAAATAGTTTGACTGTACGATCCTACCTCACCAACAACAGAGACAAGAGGGTCAAGAGGGTCAAGAGTGGGTCGACTAAAGTTGAAATGTTCGTAAAGATCACGTGCCAATGGAGTTCTTCATATGGAACGAACATGTGTCTGTTGTGGATTTCCCATGCCAACAAACTGGATAGGAGTAGTGTACTCATCATAATCATGTTGCGTGTCTTCCATCTATGTCTCAGTGTATGGCCTTAATGGCAGGTGAGTAACTTCTTCTTCTATTATGTTACTGAACGAGTCCAATCGAACAAGGAGTGGTTTGATAGGAACTTATGACATAGGGGTAGTATGAGGAATTGGATCCTCAATCATAACCAAGGTGCTTTTAGGATTTGCTAACAAAGGAGTAGCAGTACTCCTAGCATCTAAGCAATTTTCTACCTCTTCACGGTAAATTTATTCAAGTGAATTAGGACGTAAAGGTTCATAGCCTTCCAGAGGAAACCCTTGCATCCTATGTGATCTACAAAGAACTTTATTGTCTATAGTTTCAATATTGAAAAATTATTAAGTAAACAAACAAAACGGGCTAAAAATCTAGAAGAACCAACAAGCAAACAAGACCTTCTCTCAATGAACGTACTAGTTGGTGATGAAATCCAACATCGCATGACCAGATTGAGAAGGGAATGTGATATGAGCGGGGTGAACTGTTACGTTGGTGACCTACTTAATGGACTTACGCCTTGGTGCAATCTTCCACACAATAATTGTGGATTTACCCTCCAAAGAGCCCGAGTGAGTTTGATGAACGTTTGTTCTAGGTACAACAAAGACTTCCCTTCACCGTCACCTTGTGTGAGGACCCTAAATATTATGGCTAATAAGGACACCAACTCGCAGTCAACCTCTAGGCAGGTACAATTGACAGTCCAGTCTGAACATATGGGTAGGATAAAAAGTACGAAATCCTTCAAGAGAATCGAGGACAAGTGGATTGATAGAACTCCATAGGACCCCAAATGGTTTCAGAATTCACAAAGCACTGATACCAAATGGAGACAGTGGGACCTCAAGAAGAACCCCCAAAATACTATGTTACTACTACGAATAGTTAAACCTCGGAGGGATAATCTCCATAGCTCTCCCGAATGCGACCTCGTGCATAACCCCTGTGTGAGAGGGGGATCCCAGCTATGCTTATACGAAAATTGGATTTACTCTCCCTATATCAAGATGATAATTTTGTTTTGAATTCTTTGGAGAGTTATACTCACAGCCTAATCCAAAGCGCTAATCCTAGTCTAATGTTGGTGGAAGAATCTAAAAAGAAAAAGTTTCTAGATCAATTTTTAATTAGGATTAATTTTAGTAGTTTTTCTTTACTTAGAGGTGAATGAGAGTGAAACTAATGATGTTACGAATCAAATCCCAAAGAATTAAAAGGCTGATAAGAAAACGTTCCTTTCGATGAACTTCTATTTACGGGAAGGAGAAGAGTTTTCTTTCTTTCACAACCAAGCACAAGAATGCAGAAATTTCATGCAATTGTTTTCAACAAGAATCCATTTCAGTGCTAAATCATTCATAAATTATTTCTAGTATCCAAAAACCAATCATAAAAAGTATCCTTTTCATTTTATTATGAAAGTGAATTGATTTGGTTTAATTCTTCTTATGCCAATAAAAAGATTTCACTATTGCAGATTTTGGACAATGGGGAGAAATAATCACTCAAACAAAAAGAAACTCTCACAACGATCAATAAGAAGAAAAAACAAACTAAACTTCCAAAAAGAACACCAAAAACAACAAAACATACTTGAGAAATTTTCTTGGAAAGATATGAAGATCACAGACCAATTAAAAAAGTAAAGATATCCTTGAGTTTCCTTGTAATAATATTCAACCGATCAGATGAACGAAAAAGTATCAAAATGAACCCAAAATCTTGAAGAGAAAGGGTGATTTTGTAACAAGGAAATACTTATAAAATCCAAAAAAAGATAAAAGAGTATTAAAAGAAGTAGGTAGAAGGTTTAACAGAAGACACAAGCTGACAGAACACGTCCCGAGCTAGAAGAAAAACCCAAAAAATTACACCCACAACAAAGCTAGTCAACAATTTTTCAAAATGGAGAAAAATCGACTTTCTGGTTATATCAGCACCACAACACTACAATGCTCCCTAAATCACTGTAGGGGAGCGCCAATCAGAAAATCGTCTCTTTGGATGTAAAGGGAGAGGGCACATGTTTTTGAGAAATAAAAGGATCAACCCAGAAAATGAAAAACTCAGGAAGTTTGATCAACATTCTGTGTGAGACAACTTTAGGATTGGAAACAAATGTATAAAAGAGAAAAAATATAGCACGGAAGATCTGAAGATGAGAAAAAGCTAAGACAAAACTAAGGAAAGAAGCCAAACTAAAATCTTCGCTCCCCAGTGGATTCACCAATTTCTTTTGTAGGAAAATTCCCCTGTGGACAGGTGAATATCCTCTTGGATTCTAGACCTTTATTACCAAGACAAAAAGATGCTAACATTGGACACTAACATTCCTTTAAATGTATTTAAACTAGTCAAAGGGAAAAAAGGAAGAAAATATGATGTACCTTTTTCTGAAGCTTTTCCTCGCTTAGTCCAGGCTGAGCTTGATCTTCAATCCCTTTAATGAGATATGAAATCCAATAGACAACAAAGACAATGCATGCTTCCTATTATAACAAGATTAGTTTAAACTAAATTTATCAACAAAAGACAAGCATATGCAATCATACACAAACTTGAAGGAAATAGGCCAATCATATATTAATGAGAATTTTACAAGGCACTTACAATCTGTAGATGCAGTTGCAGCAACCTCTCCAAGTCCTCCTTGTCCACCCCTTGCTCGAAATATCCACGATTAGAATGACAATACTTTCTGCTGATATTTTCTCCCCTTTTCACCATGAGAATGCCTCCTTTTATAGGCTTTGAGAGGCTCAACCACCTTAGTTATCTTTGGGATAAGTTGAGGATATCACTCCATCAGTTGTGGTATCTCCCTTAGATGCAACCTAAATCTTGGATTCGAGCCAAACCAACTCGGATCATTTCTAATTGTCCTTAGAGATAAGGGCTATTTCTTCCCATGATTCTCTCAACCAATCGACGCTCCCTCAAAATTGGCAACAAAGGGTTGTAGCACTCCCTTCTAGGTGGACAAGGAGCGCTGGCACTCCTTGCATGTGAGTAGGGGAGTGCTGATCTTCCAAAAATTCATTAAGATGACCATTTCTCAAGGAAACATATTTTGCTAAGCTTTCCAAATGATGTGTTTTCCTCTTCTAACATGTCTTAGAGGATGTATCAAGTGTCTCTATGGTGTCGTTTGCAATGCAACATATGAAGAACAAAAATGAGACATTTACGACACTTGCAGCACTTGTGATAATTATAATGGGACATTATTGAAGTGAGGAATTTTGACGTCTAATAGCCTCGTACTAAGACGGATAACACCTGCGGTGAGCAACTCTTGAACAATTTTCTCAATTTCATTTTTCTCGAAAAAGGGATGATGATAGGGACGAACATTGGGAGGAAGGCTGTTGGGGTCAAGGGGAATGGAATGATCATGAACACCATGGGAAGGAGGAAGTCCTTGGGGAGTAGAAAAAACAACTTGATGTTTGGAGATATTGCGTCACATAGAGTGTCTCAATGGAGTGAATGGCATGGAGTTGGGAAATAATGCCAGAATGAACTATTTTAAGGATCGTTTCCATTTGATGGGAACTGATGATCTCCGGGGAACTGACGGCGATGCCTTGGAACTTATATTGTTGTCCCTCCTAGTTGAATTTCATGGTTAATTCCTTAAAATCCATGAGAATGGGACCATGAGTCCTTAGCCATTCGACACCCAACACAATGTCACAAACACCCATGTCGATAGCAAACATATGAAATTTCATGTGGTACAGGCCAATTTGGAGACACACATTTTCACAACACCGCCCACATTTCATGGACCCATCCAAGTAATGTACAAACTCTCACCCAATCCTAAATACATTTACAATGCTGAATTTATAGCTGAATTTTAGAGAAAGGAATGTACTAAGGCAGACCAAACTTACCCTGATTTAATCAAAGGCTGGTGGATATGTCCATAAAAATTTAGGGCCGATACCCATGGAATTTATGCAATAGCTTCTTTGAATGAGTACATGGTTTATGTATCCATGATGCTGTGCATAATCTTCGACAAAAAGAGTCCCTGTCATTTCCTCGCAGAATGGGTGCCCTTTTTAGAGGAAGCATCAGAAGGATATAGTTTTAACTGGAGAAAGATTTTATCTGATAACCTAGCCAAAGAGGTTTCAGATTACAAAGCTGCTAGATCCAAAGGTCAACCAGTGGCCTTTTACATGTCGGCATGCATCATGGGCGCAATTTTTGTTATGACTCCATTTCCCTTGATGAATTGGAGTTGGAACATAACCTGCCCTAAACCCATTCATGAGTATCACTCTAAGCTATGGGAAGAAAATGCTAAAAATTCGTTTTACGAAATTTGTCATTTCGTAGTAATACCAATGCATAAAATATTTTATGGCTGTGACCCCCCTCGCATTTCTGAGACAGTCTCAGAAAACCTCAAGGAAATAGCTCACTGGTTCATTGAAGAAATCTTCTCCTATATCAGGGTTTATGGGTGCTCAATCCCTCCTCATGCACTTCCAAAATTCCTCCTGGACAAACTGGTGTGTAGGGAAGTAGATCACCAAAAAGTGAAAGGCGGTATCAGAATAGAGCTAAAGAAGGCTCAAAAGAAGTCTTGGCCAATCTTCCCTGTATATATCGGGAAATTTTCATTACAAAACTTGGGTCATTGCAAGGTGCAAGTAGAAGCACTCGAAGAGGTTAAATTGGTAAATATTGAGCACAAAAAGAACGACCCTTATCAACTAGTGAACAAACACATGATACACTGCGGTATGAAAGCTTATGAACATGAAAATTCCTCTTACGATGATATGTTCAAAGAGAGAGGAGGTATTAAATAGAGTACGCGCATTATAACCCGACTTACAGATCGATTTTATGACTTTCCAAAGTCAAAGGCGAAGCTATTTACCGAAGATATTGCAAGGTGAATCCACAACTCCCCCTCCAGAGCAAGAAGAGCCTCCCCTAGGTTTTGAATCAGAGCTACAGGATAAAGCAAATACAAAGGAAAATTCGAAGGAGACTTAAATGCCTTCATAAAGAACATAATTTCCACAGACCAAGAACTCAGAGTCAGGGAAAGGAAAGGAGTTTGAGACATCCCCAAAAATCCCTGGTGAATTTCCCAAAAAATTAGTAGGAACGACATCAACAGAGCTTGGAATCCCTATTACTTCTTTGACCCCTTTGCAGTTTACTTACGGAAACCCCCATATGGAAGCTCTATATGTTAGTGATCTTGAACCTATTTCTAGAGACGAGATTCCTTCATTCGATTATTTTTCTAGTAAAAAGAGGAAGGCTTTCTTGAAACAGGAAATGCATCCAAGAGGAGACACAATGATAAAAAAGCATAAGATCATCATAGATGGACAAAATCTTGAAGAAGGGGATTTCACCACAGAAATAACAGGCTCAATGAGAGCCTTCGCAACAACAAATTTATACTCTGTAGGTAACTTGAGAAATAGGTTACAAAAGAAAGATCAAATGATAGCCCAGCTACAAAGTCAATTAAAGGAGACTAAAAGAAATATCAGTCAGGAAATAAACAAAGGGCTAGAACGATCCAGAGTCAGTGACATACAGGCGATTGAAATGCTAAAAGCAAGCTTAAATGAAATGAACATGAAGATACAGGTCAGTCAAGGACAGGTCCTACATCAGGAAGAAATGAATAAACAATTACAAAATAAGATGATTTCAATTCAAAATCAAGTGGTAGAGATGGAAACTTTCCAAGCCCAGGTGTTGGAAATACATGCAAAAATAGAAAAAGAGCAACAGGGAGTGATCTCTAAGCTAGAAATTATTCAGAATTACTTTTAGGAGGAAAGCAAATCCTTTGATGGTATTCTCTTGAAAGATAAAGAAGAAAAAGTAGATAGAACCACTTTTCAAAGGGCAACGACTCTTTCAGTAAAAGAGGAAGTCGGAAAAACTCAAAAGCTATCTGTTTCAAAGAAGATTAAAGGGGATATAATACTCAAGGTATGGGAGGCAAACCTTGCCAAAAACAAGAGAATAACCAAAGAGGTTAATGATGATTGCCAAGGAATTTTTGACCTTCTAGATAAATATTCATTGAACATTGGAAGAGACGATTGTCCTAGGTTGTTAGGAGAAATTAACATTGGAAAGCATCAGTTAAGTTTCAAGGAGAATCTGGATGAAATTCAAATAGAAATCTCACAAATAAAGGTAATTGATGTCACACATATTAATAGATGGATGGTGAAGCCGAACTTAAAGTTACAAACTATTGAGTTTACAAGAAAGATAATTGAAGATCGTCTACCAGAACTACAGAGAAAGTTCTTCCTATTTGAGGCAAAAGATATTCCAGAGGCTCCTAGAGTTTTGGTGCAGTTCCTAGGAAAATGTATTCGTTGTCTCAAAACAGAAGAAGGAAGTTCATCAAAAAAGAAATAAAGTACTATTTTGAAAGTTTTCATCACCGAAATAACAAAGAAGATAAAGATAGACATGTAAATGGTTCAACATTGCACATTTGTGTAACCGTTGGCCTTCATAAGTTAGTTAATCACCAACAGAAAAAGAATTTGGTGATCATGTATAAATACAATTTCACAAGACTGAAAAAAGGATTTTTGTTTGGGAGCCGATTGTATTAGAAGTTTTTTTGATTTACAGTGATAAAGATAATACAGAAGAGATTCTGAATTCTGTCAACTTGAAGTTATGTGTCCCTTTAATTTGTTTTCAACATCTTTGTTTTCATGTCTTTCTAATGAATGATCAACTACAGTTTAGCACAAAATTCTACTGTAGTTTGAATTTATTTGATTATCTAGTCATTTACAGATTTTCCTCTGTGATTGCTATCAGCAGTTTCAAGACCTGTAGTGCATTTGGATGGTTACATTTTGTACTTCATTAGAAATTTCGTTTTTCTTCCCTTCTTCTGTTATGATATGAGATTCTTTTATGATTAAAGCCTCATATTTTCAGCAACATTATGCTTTTTCTTATTTCATCATTCTTAACACTCCTAATTATTTCAAGTACAGGAAATGGCCTCTACTGTTGTTGTGTTATTATTTTAAATTCAAAAACTCCTTTTCCTTTTTTATCTTTCAAAACAGAAGTAACAAATCTTTGAACATTTTATAATTTAATAAAGTTTTACCTCTCATGACTATCCCCAATAATAGAAGGCCTAAAATAGAACCCAACCTTCTAGATCAAACTAGCGTTGCTTTGAACTTATTTAATACCATCCTACAAACAACGAATACTCGGGTTGAGTTAGAACGTTCGTGGGCAGTTATTAAGAGAGATATCAACATCCAAGAACAATGGGAAGCTGGATAGAGACAGTTGAGGAACCAACTCTGTTTTACCCTTCACAATTGATATTTTACCCCTTAACTCTCTCTATCATTTTAGATGCCTTGATGGTATACTTTAGAGTCTTAAAGTATAAACTCAGGAACAACATCTTTTTGGTTCTACTGCCAGGGAATGAAGAAACAAATCTTTTCCCTAGGAAGAGTGACATTGACACTTTCTTTCTTTGATAGTGAACAAAGATAAAAAAACCTTCTAAGGCTACTTTCATCTTTCACTTGGCGACTCCATGATAAGTAAATTGGATTTTAGCTGAAAGAACACTAGAAAGAACCTGGACGACAAGAAGACCTCGCTAGTTTCTAATCCGAAAATATTTAAAAATCACGAAGATCCCTTAGACAAATCGTTTCTCCCATAAATACTATTTGTCAACCTGATTCTACACAGTCGAACGTTAAGGGAATACTTGAGAGATCTGTCTCACTCCCCCTTTCAACCAATATGTTCTCTTTTCCCAAAGTATATACCCCTACTACCCAATACTCTGAAAAATTCCCTGTATATCCTGATTCAATCCCCATTGATTCTCCGATATATTCATCTTATGAGTCTGGAGAAACAAGTTCTTTTCTTATTGGGCCTTCTTTCTCTAATTCCCTGTGCCTTGATAATCAGTTCCCCACAACCTTTCTGACACATTCAAGCACAAATCAAAATCTATCAAACTTTCATGAGCCTTCTCCTCATACACTCCGAGTTTCAACCTCAAATCCATCAATGGCCGCACACAGAAGCACGAGAGCTAGAGGCGGTGCCGCAGGTGGTGCCGTAGGAGGAGCAGTAGGCAGCCAAGTACCACTCCCTAGAATTTTTGCTAAGGTGGCTGCCAGATATGCCCCCCTACACGACCTTCCTGAAAATTACATGAAAAGTCTTCCCAAATTCACAGGGGAAGGAGATTTAACTGCACAAGAACACATCAATTTATTTGACCAATTTGTAGACATCCTTGGAATCGAGCACAAAGATGTCTATTCTAAACTCCTTGTTTAGAATTTCAAAGGATAGGTGAGGACCTGGTTACGAGCCTTGGGACCGGGATCTATAGGGTCTTACGAAGAACTTGAAAAATCTTTTATTATACAATGGGGAGAAAGGAGAGACCACCTCTATTACCTAACTGAATTTGGGGTTCTCATAAAGAAAAGCTCAGAATCAGTTCTTGAGTTCACTCAAAGGTTTAACAAGTTGTATAGAAAAATCCCAGTTGAGGTCAAATATTCACAAGCCACAACGAAAGTAACTTTCGTTGGAGCCTTTGACCCCGATTTCGCTCTATTATTAAGAGAAAGAAGATCAGTAGATATCACCAAGATGCAAGATGATTCCCTAGAAATTGAATCGAACATGATGGCATCGGGAAAACTAAAAGCCAAAGTAGAAACTGCGAACAAAGAATATAGAAAATTCAAAGAACAAGGTGGATCCTCTGGACCAGGGAAATCCTCAGGAGATAAAATAGATGAGATGGCTAGGGTAATTAGAGAGCTGTCAAATAAGATCTCAAAAATGGAACTCGATAACCTAGCCAAAGAGGTTTCAGATAACAAAGTTGCTAGATCCAAAGGTCAACCAGTGGCCTTTTACATGTCGACATACATCATGGATGCAATTTGTTTTATGATTCCATTCCCCCTAATGAATTGGAGTTGGAACATAACCTGCCTCGAACCCATTCATGAGTATCACTCTAAGCTATGGGAAGAAAGTGCTAAAAATTCATTTTACGAAATTTGTCATTTCGTAGTAATACCAATGCATAAAATGTTTTATAGCTGTGACCCCCCTCGCATTTCTGAGACAGTCTCAGAAAAACTCAAGGCAATAGCTGACTGGTTCATTGAAGAAAGCTTATCCTATATCATTATTTATGGGTGCTCAATCCCTCCTCATGTGCCTCCAAAATTATTCTCGAATAGACTGGTGTGTAGGGAAGTAGCTCACCAAATAGTGAAAGGCGGTATCGGAATAGAGCTAAAGACGGCTCAAAAGAAGTCCTGGCCAATATTCCTTGTATATATCAGGAAATTTTCATTACAAAACTTGGGTCATTCCAAGGTGGAAGTAGAAGCACTAGAAGAGGTTAAATTGGTAAATATTGAGCACAAAAAGCACGACCCTTATCAACTAGTGAAAAAACACATGATACACTGCGGTATGAAATCTTATGAACATGAACATTCTTCTTACGATGATATGTTCAAAGAGGTCAAAACCTACGAGGAGGTATTAAACAAAGTACGAGCATTATCACCCGACTTACATACCAGTTTTATGACTTTCCAAAGTCATAGGCGAAGCTGTTTACCGAAGATATTGCAAAGTGAATCCACAACTCCCCCTCCAAAGTAGGAAGAGCCTCCCCTAGGTTTTGAATCAGAGCTACATGATAAAGAAAATACAAAAGAAAATTCGAAGGAGACTGAAATGCCTTCACAAAGATCAAAATTTTCACAGACCAAGAACTCAAAGTCAGGGAAAGGAAAGGAGTTTGAAACATCCCCAAAAATCCATGGTGACTTTCCAAAAAAAGTAGGAGGAATGACATCAACAGAGCTTGGAATCCCTACTACTTCTTTGACCCCTTTGTAGTTTACTTACAGAAACCCCCAGATGGAAGCTCTATATGTTAGTGATCTTGAACCTATTTCTAGAGACGAGATTCCTTCATCCGATTATTTTTTCAATAAAAAGAGGAAGGTTGTCTTGAAACAGGAAATGCATCCAAGAGGAGACATAATGATAAAAAACCATAAGATCATCATAGATGGACAAAATCTTGAAGAAGAGGATTTTGCTACAGAAATAGCAGGCTCAATGGGAGCCTTCGTAATAGAAAATTTATACTCTGTAGGTAACTTGAGAACTAGGTTACCAAAGAAAGATCAAATGATAGCCCAACTACAAAGTCAATTAAAGGAGACTAAAAGAAATATCAGTCAGGAAATAAACAAAGGGCTAGAACGAGCCAGAGTTAGTGACATACAAGAGATTCAAATGCTAAAATAAAGCTTAAATGAAACAAACATGAAGATAAAGGTCAGTCAAGGATAGGTCCTACATTAGGAAGAAATGAATAAACAATTACAAAATAAGATGAATTCAATTCAAAATCAAGTGGTAGAGATGGAAACTTTCCAAGCCCAGGTGTTGGAAATACATGCAAAAATAGAAAAAGTGCAATAGGGAGTGATCTCTAAGCTAGAAATTATTCAGAATTACTTTTAGGAGGAAAGCAAATCCTTTGATGGTATTCTCTTGAAAGATAAAGAAGCAAAAGTAGCCAGAACCACTTTTCAAAAGGCAACGACTCTTTCACCAAAAGAGGAAGTCAGAAAAATGCAAAAACTATCTGTTTCAGAGCATATTAAAGGGGATATAATACTCAAGGTATGGGAGGCAAACCTTGCCGAAAACAAGAGAATAACAAAAGAGTTTAATGATGATTGCCAAGGAAGTTTTGACCTTCTAGATAAAGCTTCATTGAACATTGGAAGAGGCAACTGTCCTGGGTTGTTAGGAGAAATTAACATTGGAAGGCATCGGTTAAGTTTCAAGGAGAATCTGGATGAAATTCAAATAGAAATCTCACAATTAAAGGTAATTGATGTCACAGAAATTAATAGATGGATGGTGAAGCTGAACTTAAAGTTACAAACTATTGAGTTTACAGGAAAGATAATTGAAGATCGTCTACCACAAATACAGAGAAAGTTCTTCCTATTTGAGGCGAAAGATATTCCAGAGGCTCCTAGAGTTTTGGTGTAGTTCTTTGGAAAATGTATTCGTTGTCTCAAAACAAAAAGAAGGAAGTTCATCAACAAAGAAATAAAGTACTATTTTGAAAGTTTTCATCACCGAAATAACAAAGAAGATAAAGATAGAAATGTAAACGGTTCAACATTGCACATTTATGTAATTGTTGGCCTTCAGAAGTTAGTTAATCACCAATAGAAAAATAATTTGGTGATCATGTATAAATATAATTTCACAAGACTGAAATAAGGATTTTTGTTTGGGAGCCGATTGTATTAGAAGTTTTTCTGATTTATAGTGATAAATAATACAGAAGAGATTATGAATTCTGTCAACCTGAAGTTATGTGTCCCTTTACTTTGTTTTCAACATCTTTCTTTTAATTTCCCTCTAATGAATGATTAGCTACAGTTTAGCACAAACTTCTACTGTAGTTTGAATTTATTTGATTATCTAATCATTTACAGATTTTCCTCTGTGATTTCTATCAGCAATTTCAAGACCTGTATGTCATTTGGATGGTTACATTTTATACTTCATTAGAAATTTCGTTTTTCTTCCCTTCTTCTATTATGATATGAGATTTTTTTATGATTAAAGCCTCATATTTTCAACAACATTATGTTTTTTCTTATTTCATCATTCTCAACACTCCTAATTATTTCAAGTACAGGAAATGGCCTCTACTATTTTTGTGTTATTATTTTAAATTCAAAAACTCCTTTTCCATTTTTATCTTTCAAAACAGAAGTAACAAATCTTTGAACATTTTATAATTTAATAAAATTTTATCCCTCATGACTGTCCCCAATAATAGACAACCTAACATAGAACCCGACCTTCTAGATCAAACTAGCATTGCTTTGAACTTATTTAGTACCATCCTACACACAACGAATACTTGGGTCGAGTTAGAATGTTCGTGGGCAGTTATTGAGAGATATATCAACATCCAAGAACAATGGGAAGCTAGACAGAGATAGTTGAGGAACCAACTTTGATTTACACTTCACACTTGATATTTTACCCCTTAACTCTCTCTATCTTTTCGGATGCCTTGATGGTATACTTTAGAGCCTTAAAGTATAAACTCAGGAAAAACAGTGTCCAAGCCACATACCCTTGGCGGGATTTTTTTCTCCCTTTCCACCATTGCCAACATTCTTGATCTATATGGAGAAAACCATATCGAAGTTTGGACAACTCATCTATAATGCTATACAAAGAGAAATAATGTTCCTATTGAGTTACCCAACCAATGGGATCCGAGCCATCAAATTTGTTCACATTCACACATGGAAGGCATAGGTCATGATGAAAGTGATGGGGCTAAAAAGTCTGAGAATTAGAGGAAGTTTCACCTTCAGAGTGCAAAGGTGGGTCAGAGGATGGAAGATCTATAGGGATATTCAGTTTGGCGCAAATCGCGTTAGTCAAGGATGAAAGCTGGGCAACGAGGTCCTGTTTGATGGTTTCCATTTTTGTGTCTATGAAGGAATGCATGTTTTTATTGATGGTGTCAATATTGGCACCGAGCTACCACACTTACTATTGGGTCTCTGTGAAAGTAGAGGACAAGAAACTGAAACAGGCTTCCAAGTATTAGCTATGGGTGTGGGCCACGATGAAGAGGGAAAATGAAAAGGGATAGGTGGTACCACACAAAAAATGGTTTATGGGTGAAGGGTATCACGACAATCAGGGCGATGAGGGGAATCCAATGGGGTAAGGACCAAATAATGGTTTCAGAAGGGGGTCGGGTCTATCTGAAAAATATTTGCTGAAAAATGATAGGTATGACCGCGATAAGGGTGAAGAGTTGAATCCAACAGGATAGGGATGAAATAATGGTGCCAGCAGGATCCATACTCATTTCTTTTTTTTAAATCCTTTGGAGTTATACTCCGAGTTGAAGAATACTGCAGTGTTGAAATGCCCAATTCTTTAATAGGAAGAAATATGTAGTAATTTCGCAACCAGAATGCAGGAGGCATAGTTGCGCAGAAATAAGTCTTGTATGTTCTGTTTCTGTTTCCTTCCCAAGGGTTAGGGTATTCAAGGGTTCTATAGAAAAGGGTTTTCCCTGTGCTATATCTCTCTCATATACATGCGGGGTCCAACAATAGTACTCGACAAAATATCTCAAGGAACCAACTAAGGAGGCTAGAACGTTCCCTTATCCGTATAACCCGACTACCCAGGTACTAGAGAGTAACTTCCCAAGTGTTGTTCTTAGCGACACTATAACAGTCAAGCGACCAATCGATTTATCTATAGAGGGCTTCAAGAGATCTAGTTCGATCTGTATACAGGTGTTGTTTGATGCGCTACCACTCGAAGGGGTACCAACATGGGTTACAAGGGTGACCATTAGATGTGAACTTAAGTACCACTTGTATTTATTACGTGTATTACTCCATGAATACAGGTTTATACACGTAAAAATAGATATTTGTATCTTTAAGACGTTGGAATATGTTGTTGGATCATGTTGTCATTGATGCTAATGGTTTGATTGATTGATGTCAAGTGATTGATTGATTTATGACTGATGTAATATAATATGTATTGTCCTTGATGATAATGCATAGATGAAGATGGATCAATGAGTTTTCATTGATACATGATGAAGATGGATCGATGTGGTTTCATTGGTATATGATGCATTGTTGGAAAAATGTATAGATGACTCATTATTGTCTTATCATGATTGATAGGGTGCACAAATGGATAAACTCCAAAGTGTTCCCCTTATGGTGAAATCCCTCACGGGAAGGTGCTTTGCGGATTGAGTTATCCTAGAAGAATGGTTGGAGGACCCATGCTTGTATGTGGAATAATGAGATGAAGATTAAGGAAATTGTTGGTGAAACTATCCTAGATGGATAGTTCTTGTCGTGCCATTTCTGGTGGTATGTGGAATGTCACATAACTCCTCATGGTTTGAGAGTTATGGCCTTACAAAGATGAAGGACCCCCACATGAAGGCTTGAATCCCCTAAGTTCAAAGAAGCCAAAGTGACCTAAAAGAAGAAATCATTATTTAAATGATAAAGTAAAGTGAAAAAGTCAAGGTGGATTATTTAAATAATAAAGAGAAGTGACAAAATCAAGAAATGATAAAGTAAGGTGACAAAATCAAGAAGGAATATTTATGGAAAGTGGTTAGCCTTAA
>JASDQU010240740.1:44660-63808 GCA_032191745.1 Picea mariana
AAAGTTTTACCCCTCATTACTATCCCCGATGCTAGACAGCCTAACATAGAACCCGACCTTATAGATCAAACTAGCATTGCTTTGAACTTATTTAATACCATCCTCCAAACAACAAATAATCGGGTTGAGTTAGAACGTTCGTGGGCAGTTATCGAGAGAGATATCAGCATCCAAGAACAATGGGAAGCTAGACAGAGACAGTTGAGGAATCAACTCTGATTTACCTTTCACAAATTGATATTTTACCCCTTAACTCTCTCTATCTTTTCGGATGTCTTGACGGTTTACTTTAGAGCCTTAAAGTGTAAACTCAGGAACAACAGTGAGCATATACAGGGCTAAATGTATATGGTATGATCCCAAGGGGGGGCATATATGGGCCTAAATGTACTTGTAATGTGTAAATATATATGTAATAAGGTCGACCTAATAGTGAAGAGGTCTCATGTGCAAGTGTGAATAGGTATATATAGAGATCATGTATTCATTATTGGAGACATGTGAATTGTGATGTATGAATATATTTGGTTATTTGGAGGGGGTTCCCGTATTCTTTAAGGAGTTATTGGGTAACTTATCTATATTGGAGTTGTGATCCACGCTCACATTTTGTACATAGTGTGTACTTTTGTTCTGTTATGATATTTTTAAGCTTTTGGATCATTACACTAAACCATTCCACAAGATTGATTTCATATTTATCTTCATCTCATGTAAATCTAGGTATTGCCATTGATTCTTAAGTGAGGTCTAACCATAATCCTCAACTTAAAAGCTAATTATATATATATATATTTTTTTGTAAGTAAGTATATATATAAAAAACCTTTCAGAGCAAAAAATTACAGTATCACCATGTTTGTTCGAGGACTGTAACTACTGAATTGGCCCGAAGGGAAACCAATTCAACCAGTGCCTTCTAAACCAAAATCGACCCAAGATTTAGACATCGGTTTTAAACATCTGGAACATAATCGCCCCGTGGGGAAACTGATTCGTCCAAGCTTCTAGAACTTCTAGGATTGACTTATGACAGACAAAAAGAGAATTGTCCAAAAGTAAAGTTGTCAAAATATAAACAAAACTAAAAACATGTCATGCAGTCTGACACCTGTGAAGATGGCGTGGCTCAGGCAGCCGACGTGTTGCATGCCACATTGTCCAATGTAGGCGCCTGGATAGCCGGAGCCGAGCCTATTTCTGCGTTGTCCATTGCTGACATTTGGAGAGTTGGAACCAAGATCGTCGCTGAGGCCGCTGGTGCACTAGGTGCCTATTCTGTGGAGTGTCAAGAGCCATGCAGAGAGGAGGGAAGTTGCAGAATTTGCGTCCCCTTCTTGTCCAGAATTTTCAGACAGAACTGTAGGTCATCCACCTCCTTGCGGACCTCGAACACCAGGTCTTGAAACTTTGCACAGGTGGCGCAATCTGAGCAGGAGTAGGGATGGTCATGTGGTTTCTCCTGGTGGATGAAGGTGTCCTCCCATGGAGACTAGACTAGTGGTTAGTGCACTGGCGATGGCGCAGAAGATGAGTTCTCAGGCGATTTTGGTGGGACAACCAAGGCAGGTTGCGAGGAAGAGGCCAGGTCCGGCAATGGCCCTGGGGAAAATCCCAGTGAGTTTCCCAGGAGTTCAAACCACTCGACTCGACAAGCGTTTTTACAATAAACAGGAATGCCAAAAACCCTAGACATCCAAAAACCTAACCCTAGGAGATGAAGTGCCAAAAGTCATGTGGGCCCCGTTTGGGTAAGTTAGTACATCAACTTCCCGGGGTTGTAACTTTTGCATACGATCTCTGTTTTAGGTGTATGATAGCCCGTTGGAAAGATATCGTCGAGGAGATTCATTTTGGGGGAAATATTGAAAGAAAATCCATATTTCTCCCCAGTTTCCCAAAAAACATCGTTTAGGGCCTCAAAACGGCTCCGAAAGTGAAAAACTGCTAAAAATAGTTGGAAAAGTTGGAAAAGGTGGGTGGCCACCGATATCCACCTGGATCATTTTGGCCGACCTTCCTTTTGATGCAACTCTGAAATTTTGATTATTTTAAATCTAAATTTTCTACCTGTAGTACTATGATATTTCTTTTACGCAATGCCACGTGTCTTATTAGAATTTGATGTGCCAAGTGAAATGACAACTTTCCCAAAACTTGCTAATTTTTGGCGTTTTATAGAGATCGAACTTGCACAAAATGCCACACCTTCAATTTATATGATATGTTATGTTCCAAATAATTAAAATGTCATGATAAACCATAAGTACACACCATGTCCAAAAATGTGAGCATGGAGCACAACTCAAATATAGATAATATAAATGAGATACATAATAACTCCTTAAAGAATAGGAGAAACTCCTCCAAATACCCAAATACATTCATACATCACAATTCACATCTTCTCAATAATGAATACATGATCTTTATATATACCTATTTACACCTACACATGAGGACCCTTTACTATTAGGTCGACCCTATTAGCTATACATTTAAACATTACATGTACATTTAGCCCCATATATGCCCCACTTTGGGGCCATATTATATACATTTAACCCCATATATGTCCCCCTTGGAGTCATATCATGATATGATTATGAAATTTCTACCTGAAATAATATGGCTTGTTGTCTGTCCACTGCAACCGGTGGCACTGAATTTGGATCCTCCATGAAAAATATATGATTGTTTTACCCATAACACCTATTTGAGACTAGTTATATGACTAGTCAAATAACCCTACCCTCCATAGACTATATCTCATAAATTAAAATGATCCAAGCTTTCATTTTTTTATTATTAAAGTACTTTGATATTTCTCCTTGGGATTATGAAAATTTTCAGTCTCAAACATCACCAAATAAAATTTATAGCTAAATGCCCCAAATGACTTGTTTGAGATTGATTTCAGGGCTAGTAAAAAGCCCTAAATTCCACAAAATCTATCTCCGAAAAAAAAATGACCCATAACTAGAATTTTTTAAAAAACGTGATTTGATGTCTTCTCAGTATTATAAAAATTTAACAGTTTGAAACGTTGCTGGATTTTTTTATAGAGAAAGTTTCAATATGACTCGTTTGAGACTGATTTCAACGATAGTAAAAATCCCTAACTTGCACATGATGTATCTTCAAAAGTAAAATGACCTAGAACTTGAAATTTTTTCCCAACATATTTCACTATTTCTTCTCAGTATTCTAAAAATTCCACAGTCCGAAACTTTACAAAAAAAAAATTATAGAGAAAATTTCAAGATGACTTGCTTGAAGCAACAAAACGCTAGGATCGATGCTCTGATACTAGATGTTATGTTCCAAATGCTTAAAATACTAGAATAAACTAGAAGTACACACCATTTACAAAAAAGTGAGCATGGACTCCAATATCGTTAAGAGAAATGAGATACAAAATAACTCCTTAAAGAATAGGAGAAGCTCCTCCAAATACCCAAATACATTCATACATCACAATTCACATCTCATCAATAATGAATACATGATCTCTATATATACCTATTCACACCTACACACGAGGTCCTTTTACTATTAGGCTGACCCTATTACCTATACATTTACACATTATATGTACAATTAGCCCCATATATGTCCCCCCATTGTGGTTATATCATATACATTTAACCCCATATATGCCCCCCTTGGGGCCATATCACGATAATCAACAACATTTAAATAAAATGAATAAAAAAATCTATGAAACCAATTACTCAGAGTAAACGATTAAACACATGTTGTTTATACATGCTTCTAAGGCATCATGATTGTGCCCTACATATTCTGTGATGAAAACAATGAGTAACTCTGCAATTTCAATTACTCAAAACCATCTCTTTCATGGTTAAATTTGGGTTTCCAGTAGGTGTGTATTTCAAAGATCCGGTGGATATAAAAATGGAGGTTTCTTTTGTGAAGGCAAATGAAACTTGAGGATTTGGATACATTAAATTTGGGGTTTTCGAGGAGATGAGAAATTCGCACAAGACCAAGCGTTAAGCTACCATTTATATGTCATAGGATGCCTTAATATCATGTAAGACCTACCTTCCATTGCCTTTCCTCAACCATACCATCTATTGATATCTTCTTGTTTTGACACAACTGAGGCAACTCTGCTTTGAAAAAACTTGTGCCTTCGTGAATTTAATAACACCACTTCAAACCAATGTATAAGATAAAACATGAAGTCATCATAACAAAATAAAAGCTTAAGATCAATCCAAAATTAACTCAGACTCAATAAACATGATCAATGGATAAAAGAGTTTCAAAAAACTATTTACAAGGAGCATTCCAAAGGATAGAAGAAGCACTAGAAAATGAGGACATAGGCAACGAAAGCAATATTTACAAGGATTAAAGCTAAGAATTTAGGTTGGGGGGGGGGGGCAACTTTATTTTTGCTTATTTAAGCAAAATAAATGGGAGATGTTGTGGACACAACAAAACCATAACTCAAAATGGGTCCAAACTTTTGCCAAAATATAGAATTTTGGACTATACCCTAACTGTGTGTTCTAACTCGCCTCCAATCAACACGCCAAAGAGTCACTCTGAACCAATTTACCCATAAAATTACCTCCAATTTCCACCTTCAATAACTCCTCCACCTTCTCCATCGTGATATAATTCCATAAAACCATACTTATCTTCCTAGCCCATGCCCTAATGCACTCATGATTTCGACGAGAATGACCAGAGCTACCAACAACCAGGGATTTTGACTAGGATGGCACATGTATAGACTACAATCCAGAAAATATTGGATTGCTCAGAACACGTGCAAATGGTGAGATCGATGGTTTACATAAATGATTTGATGATTCCACCCATGGGCTATCCAAATTAGTCTAAGACAATATAGATTCATGCTTTGCCCTCCCGGCTCCATCTAGAACTATCTCAATAATGACCTCGACTAACATATCTACTTTAACATTAACATTGTATGCTTTGGCACACTTCGATGCCTCCAAAAGTTCCTCGTGGGTACATAAGATAGTTGAAGAGTTCATCAACTCACCCTCCCCATAGTCTAAAATATCCTCCTCAGGATCCATCCTTGCCAGGTACAAGACCCTAATAGAAACATGTCAAAGGATGGGAAAAACCTAGAAACCATAGAACCCAAACCAACTATTAAAGTCCCCTTCTGCACTTTCTTTTTTATGCTTTGAAGGTTTTATGCCAACAAATCCATGTGCATTAACGAGGGTCAAAACCCCACATTAATATTATCCTTGGAACTTATTGAAACCTACATTGCTTTGGTGTTTCCAATTTTGACATTAAACACATCTTTGATTATGAAACTCTTACCATATGTGACAAACTCATCGAAGAGTATTTCTAACCAAAAATTATACTCTTTGAAATGTTTCGAATCCATACTACACTTTAAAGGGTTCGTTAACCCTATTTACATCGACCATACCTACTCATATGCCTAGCCACACCTTTGCTAACATCTTCAATTCCAACCCATTTATTGGTACACCCACATGCTTCTAACAATGTTGACCAACCAAAACACCCTAACTTTCACACATTTATAGATCGAGGCACTTCATAACTGATTTCCATTAAGCACCCAATTATGCAACACCTATAATGCACTAAAAGCTAGACCTCTTTTATGGCTAGTCCCAACCGGTTCTTCTTTATTTATGCCTAAGGACTTGACCAAAAAATTTATTCACGACATGCCAAATACTTTTGGCCTCCACCTATGCAAGTAATCAAACTTGGTTGACTCAATGAAGCCACTTTATTTTTAGGAATGTAGACACACTCATCGCCCTTGAGGAAATCCTTGTTCTAGAGCAAATTCACATTTCCAAATAAATAATTTTTGACTGCACAAATTTATGAGAATGTACATTGTGACATAATAACAACTACACTTAGTTAAGTAGGAGACCACGTAGTTGTTTTGTTTGTGCAATTTTGTTGAGAAGTATATTCATTATTTACATGCAAAGGTTTTATACCTCTTAACACATAGTTTATGTCATCGCTAATGATGTCATGGGTGAAATCAATGCATTGCAATTAAATAACTTAGAGATAAATGAGAGCATGCTCATATCATGCAACCAACTTCCTCCACTCACTAGTCTAGTCATAACTCATGTAATACAATAAGGATCTCTTGAATGAGAACTAAGTACTCTTTAATAGACATGGTATTTTTATTATCAAGCAAGATATGGCATGTGTTTCCATTCATCATATCGAGGCCATTAATTGTTGGAGCAACTTGGAGATGTTTGTTGACCAATTCAACTTGGCCATCTAAGCCATGGTCAAGAAGATGTACTAACTAGATGACACATGCACTTTTGTTCAAAAGTATATGGTGTGTAACACCCCCAGTTTTGATCCCCATATTAGAAATGTATATATGTGTATACAATGAATGGACGAGGGTCAAATGATGCAATATGTAAGTATGTATCACATGCTACATAAAAAGAAGGACGAAATCACGGGGGGCTATGATTCCACAAGAGAGGAAAGAAAGGCGTCTTAGGGGGTTGAAGTAAGATAATATTGTTTTATTCCTAAGCCTAAGTCTTTTACCTTATGTTATACCGAGTTGGGATTAGTTGCCAAGACAGATGCATGGGCTTCTTAGGAAGACACATGGTGTTTTGTTAGCATGTAAATATAACACATGATTTTGGTCATGCAAAGGGTTGTTGTTGGGGGAATGTTCAATCATTCTACGTGGAGATTTTGTCCTGGAGTCTAAGTTGCCATAGGAGAACCGTATAGACATGATGGGAAATGATTGTTATTAAAATTATGTGGAAATCATGCCCATGTGCAAGGGAAATTATTGGCATTGAGAAAAATTAGTGACAATTGAGAATCCCTTGAGTCCCCAGTAGTGAGATTTCACATTTGGTATGTGTTGGATCCTAGAAGGAAAGTGGGATAGCTCAAGGGATTATGTGGAAAAGGAGGGGATCCCATTCCTTGGGTTGTGTAGGTTGAAGATGTGTTGGGTTAAGAGAGCAGCCATGAATAAATATCCATACACATAAACTTGGCAAACGAACAACAAATATACTCAAAGATCAGATTTAATTAATGTACAAATATAATACATCACCCTCTTACACTTCAATACATATGTGAGGCCTGATAATATAACATTGAGGTGGTCATAACAATATGTCCAATATAGCATAACAATCTCCACAATATCCCCATGAATATATCCATAAATCTCTTTGTGAACTCCATCCCTAACTTCACTTATTGTCCTCATCTTTCATCATACGTAGACTTCCAGAATAAGTCTACTTTCACGAATACTAGTTTCATCATATCATAAGTATGGATTATTCTTTCATACTCCCCCTTCAACGTGGATGTCTTGAGTTGTCTTCATCTGTAGTCTTCTTCATCTGCATCATCTTTTGTCTTCTTCATTTGCATCATCTTTTGTCTTCTTCATCTGCATATGTTTCTTCAATTGTCATTGTCTTCATGTATCAACACGAGTTGAATCTTGAGTCAATCATCTGAACTACATCATATTCATATCAAGGATTTGTTTAGCTTACCCTTGACCTTCCCATGGGTTTTCTATGGGTTGCCACCATTACATCATACCTAGGGTTTTCCTTAGCTCACCCTTAACCATTACAAATTCCTTCAAGGGGGAAGAGAGTTGTTGGGTTATGTTTGTCGTGAGAGTTTGCATATTATGAGTTATAGGAAAAATAGGCTATGTGAAAGGATTAAATCCAACCATAGGAGATTTCATCCCTGTGGACTCACAACCTCAACTCAAGGGTGGCCTTGTTGCAGAAAGATTAAAGGCAATAAAGAGCCTATGGTTGTGTGGAACATCCTTCATCTACAACCAATTGGTGTTTAATTCCCCAAAAGATAAATTTTATGAATTATTTACGATTATGTTGCTTAAATGTTGTTGATGTTATGTATTGAATCAATATTTGATTTATTCACTTATGTTGCGTGCATAATTCTGCATCTGTAATTGTGTTTGCATGTTCTTGTATTATCATGTTTGCAAGTATTAATCAATTCACAATAGGATTGCGAGGAAATTATGGTATTATAGCTATAAAAATGTGGAATTCAACCTAGCTAAAAGGATGGGAAGTTGTAGAATGGTATCAGAGCAAGAAGCTGATGGCAAATTGTGGTTTTAAAAAGTACTTTGCATCCTCAGCAATGGACATAGTGTGCTGGGTACATGACAATGTGATATTGGAACAAGAAGTTGATGGAAAATTATGTTTTTAAGAAGTACCATGTATGCTCAACAATGGACAAAGGGTATTGGGTATGCCATAGAGTGTTGTAAGAGCTACTAGTTACAACACTGGGGTTGTATGGGCCAGAAACCAGTTTGGATATGAGGAAATTATAGTTTGCATATTATATGTTTGATAAAGTGTTGGTGTGAAAAAATTATGGGTCTAAAATTGCCTAGATAATGTGAGATGGAGTTTATATGATAATATGAAAGCATTGCAAGGAAAATTGATAAAATTATAAGTTCGACATGTGTAAGAAATTGGAAAAAATCTTTAGATTGGRAAAATTCCCAATAATAGATGAAATACAAAAGGTTCAATTGGTGCAAGGGTATCGAAGTAGCAAACTATGGGATCAAATTCCCTCATAGGGGAAAAATATTTCATGGTATCCCTGTGGAGGAAATTAGACAAAATCATRGATTAAATTTCTTGTAATGGTACTGAATTGACAAGTCATGGAGTCAAATTCGATAGAAGAGTGAATGAATATATAGAGTGGATGAGTTGCAAAATTGACAAACCAAAAATAAAATATTCCTTGCCCATCCAACTTCTCCCTTTCATTCCCTYGGTTTCAACCCCCCAACATGTGCCCCACAAGTCGCAATAATACCACTTGCTTGCAATCACATTTTTGAAAATATTGTGGCAAACATAAGTATTATTTCATGATTTTTTTTTCAATTTACGGAAAAATACGTACCAAACATAGTGCATATTTGGCCATATGTAGTGTATATTTGATTTTACATGATTGCCAACCAAGTTGACTGATTTTGATAATTGATAGAATCGGTAACAACACCCAATATCCTTGTGAACCCGCCGATAGCATGAAATTGAGATAAGGATTGCATGGTAAAAACCTTAACCACCTTTGGAATGAAATTATATGGTGTCGTAGGTGAAAATATAGATACTAGTCTTCTCCAGCATTGGAAACGAGATAACCCTTGGTTTACCTTGTTGCCATGATTGGTTTGGGTATACTTCATACTGATTTCAAAATTTATGCCAAGGTTAAAAATAGAGGATATTTGTTATGGTTTGGTCTTGATAGTACACTAAACATCCTTGAACATATATTTTAATAGTCTCAAGCTCACAATCCTAGACAAATTATTGTTGTGGCACTAAACCATGAGAGGACGAGTATGTAGAAGAAATTTTGTTTTTATTTACTACTATACATGAATTATTATCACCGCAAAAACCCTTTTTTTTTTAACTTTTAAAAGGACCCCACCATCTAGTCATGTGCCAACTCCGAGTAGGAGTCCGAGAGAAAGTGCATCGACTGCATTTATTGTGCATGTATTAGATAGTATAGAGGTTCGGGTTGAAGGTATTTTGTGTAAATTTGTGATAAATTATGGAGGTGTGAGATAGTATGGAGGTTTGGGTTGAAGGTATTTTGTGTAAATTTGTGATAAATTATGAAGGTGTTTAATTTGAATGTTTGATTTCATGAACAAATGGAAATTTAAATGTACTTTTTTTAAAACTAACTTGCAATTATTTGTAGTGAACAAATTCATCCTCCATCTTCAGTACCATGGGAAAATAAGATTACTCACAATACCTTAGAGGAGATTTACAGATAGTCTCAATGGTTACGTCAGGAAATAATAACCATATAGGTTGATAGTATCATTCGTTGATCAATGACGATGATGCTCATGAGTGTCGATCTGTTGATGACACTATATTGGAGGGTTGGACCACATAATGACCTTTGGTAGAGCATTATTATGATAAACCTTACTTGTTTATACTAAGGGCCCACTCAAACCCAACCAAAAAACATTCCAATACTGCAAGTAGAGTTAGATGGGTTGGTTATGCTTAACTGACGAGCGTGCATGACTTGAAGAGCCTTGCTACACTCTCTAATGTAATTATGACTTAGGTGTTGCAGATCGATGGGTGGGATGCAGTGAAAGCAACCATAAAGGGGCTTGATGTGATGGGCATTGTCCAAGGTGAAAACAATAAAAATCATGAGAGTTTAAGCTTAAGATGATAACACATCATGTATATAACAACTACATTGGTATGTGGGTCATATTCCCACATATATTTTGTGATTCATATATGTGTTGAGTTATGTTTCACATGAACCTAGATTATACTAGCGTTGGCTCCACATTTTATGGCCTCGGTAGGGGACATAGTTATGATCGTCCCATGTCTCCTAGAGTCACTTACACAACACCACCTCCTACAAGATTGATATTATTACCTGGAAAGAGTATTGTTTTACCCAAGGAGTTAGTAGACCCATCCTAGCTCGGATTTGAGCTGAGGGATGTAATAGATGACACCATGCACACTTTGATAGGCATTTTTCAGTTGATTTTTCTAAGGAGATATCTAGACTCCCACCAATTTTGGCATGCATTAATGTGCAATGTGTGAACATTGATGTACTTTAGGTGTGACTCCTTGAGGAATTGTTGTAGTACACCATGAGACCATGGGATTCTTATTTTCAGTCGCATGAGAGATGCAAACCACATCCTAGAGGCAAGGCATATTTTGTACAATTGTGTATGCTTATTAGCTCTATTAGTCATTAATTGATCATGGGAATACATGTAGAACTGACACTTTAATTAATTCTTTTTGTTTTATAACATGCATATAGATGAAATTGATTTTTCTACAAGAGATTATTCTCCATTTACATCACATGGAGGAGAGACATTAGTATATGGTTGAATTCTAAAAGTTTCAATATAAAATGGTGTATGTTCTTACATATTAAAATTTCTTATTTCATCTTAGCTTCTTCACATGTCCCCCATTCAATTTGTATAGGATAAATGCATGGTTGTTGTTGAAGATCCCAAGCCCAAACATGCACACATAATCACCCTTGTGGCGATGGGCACTCAACCTTAGTTTCATGCCACAAGAAATAATGTTTTTAAGGTCAATGAGGTAAAAATTGTGATACAATGATCTAATCCAAGTTATACCTCAATTTTTGAAGCAATGATTATTATGTATTTATTCATACAAGTGTTTAAATTTAATGTCATCACATAAAGGTCTCGTGATAAGGGGTGTCAATGCTGATACCATGTGGGCACATGAGAGGGATTGTATAGTTATGCATCCCATCTTGGTGTGGGCACATTGAGGATCCCATTTATTGTATATGTACAAATGAATATAAATAGGTGTATATAATTTGAAATTGAAATGTCCATTTAATTTCTAATGATAATCATGTTCTTTGATAATTATGTTTCTCATGTTTTCAAGGCATTGGCATGGACGTTCACACTTAATTTAACTTCGACGATACATATTCAACTTAATTCATAGTGAACATTAGAATGTATTGTCAGCGTAATTTTGTATTTAAATTTAACTAACTTGCTTCGAATTTTAATTGCATAGGCACTTCTGACCAATATTTTTACGAGAGATGATATGTATGCCAACCCTCATGTAAGCGATATGGTGATATTGGCAAATCCAATATCTGTAATCAAATACAATATTTATAATTTTGTTATGAAACTTAAAATTTGCATTATTTTCAATGGCAATTATAGTTAGGTTGTGTTTATCTATTCATGATTAACAACTTCTTAAACTAAAACATATGCGTTGTAGTTTTAAATATTTTATTACAATATTCCATACACGTGTAATATCTATCCATGATCGATAACTTCTTCAAAAGAATATTTTGGTATTTTTTAAAGATCTTATAATGATACTTATTTTGAAGTAATGTAGGATACCATAATCATAAAAAGATTCTTTCTAACATAATTCAAAATGCATCTCTAGCATCTCTATTAACATGAAATTTTAATATTCAAAATTTTGAAAGCAAATCTTCCTTCTAAATATGTGACAAAGCAATTGTAGTCTATGAAAACTATTAAACCCCTAAGTGCATCTTTTTAGAAAATACAAAGTTTTGCAATTTTTTCTCTAGTTTATTGGAGCAATAATTTATTCATTATCACTTTCATAATCAATCATAAAGTTATCCATTTAGGCCACAAGTGATTCTAAAGAAATCAATTAGGTCCAACTCAAGTAGTTGAGAAGAAAAATTGTTATTGGGCTTCATCTTAATTTAAATCTCACTTGTGACATGTTCAATCTTAATGAGTCAATTGTTGATTGAGACTCTTCATGAAATATCTCTCTGGTTTATAAATTGAAAGGTGGGTGAAAAAGTACATATTAAAAAATATGTTTTTACAAGAAAATAGTAAACACCAAACTTCTTTGATTTAAAAGAAACATAAAAACTAAAAGTAATAAAAAATCTAATTAATATACATATGAGAAAACAATTAAATGTAGCCATATAGGTAGAATAGAACACAAATATATCCAATACACACATGACAAATTCATATAAATAGTCTGTATAAGCATAGTCTTAAAAGAGGACACACAACATATTAAAAGCTTGAGTTGATGAACTTCGACATGATGGTGATTAGTACATGTCCTCAATTAGGGAACAATATTATCTTCAACAAGTGACTTGATGCTCGTAACAAATTTTTCAGTTCGATTCTTACGCTATTAAACAAGCATCGAGGTCTCATTTCAAAGAACATGTAAAAATTTAAAAACAACAGTGTCATAGGCATCACTTCGATTAACAATAACGTTTTCTCATTTCAAGAGATCTAAAAGAAATTGGCAATGAAGACAATATCAATAATTTAAGAGTGTTTTCATAAATTAAGCATTCTAATAAGGAAGATGAGCAATTTTCTATCATTGTAAAATGCATGTATGTTTAATATCTCTATCCAAATTGAATCCTTAATAAATAAGAGAAATAGTTGCAAGACAGTTAGTTCTTGCTTCCATAGTTTGTATCCGGTTTTGGTTGATTAATTTGTTGTAGAACTACTTACTACTACAATTGTATAACACTATTAGAGTTATTAGCTAAACAAAACTACTAACCAAGGTTCAAGTTCAATGACAAACAACAAAAATACATCTCACTGTTTGCTTTTACTGTTGACATATCAGTGTCTGTTGCGGCTTGCTTGTGCAGTCAAGAGATCAAAAAATACTAATGTGTAATTATTTTATTGCATCGAATATGTATGTGTGAGGATTTTTTCAAAAGAATTAAATGAGTCTTAACTTGAACAATCAAATCACATTGTCTAGGCGATTTGACACCTTAAGCATTGGGTTGTCTTTATGTTCATTTATGCTTATAAATACCTAATACTTTGATACATTAATCATTAGAATGCAATGTTTGTACAATCAGGTCAAATACCTAATAGGCCATGGCCAAAACCTACAGTAGGAAAGTATGGTCGAGCAACTTAGAATGAGTTTAAAACAACGATAAAGAGTCAATTCAAGTATAAACATGGTGAATTGCAAGGAAATATATTGTATACTACTCGCAGCTAAGCTTGGCTAACAAGTCAGGAAGGTCCAACGACCAACATGTTAAGTAATCCCGACATAAGAGCCCTGCACTTGCAATAGTGATGATATGGTCTAAACAATAGCATTGGTTGACTTAATGCATCCCCCAGGGGCAGTACCTGGGAAGGGTTGGACCGTTCGTCCATTAAAACGTTACATGAGAATATTATTAATAGCTTTTTATATATTGAATTTGTGTAAGAATGAAAATGTAGATTTTATATTTTCAAAATTATTAGCCAATAACATATTCTATAAATTGAAAAAATAATCATATATATATATATTTTTTATCTACAATATCTTTTTTTCCTTAGAAAAAAGCGTAAATTTTATTTCAATTAGAAAGAAAATTTACATTATGTATAATGCATGAAGAGTCATGCATTTGGTCTTTAAGCTTCCTCTCCCAGGAGATCAACATCGAAAATAAAAGAGTCTACATATATTGAATCCAATTGATTCATCTTTTCAGAACAAGTGAGAGTCCACACTATAAATACATGTAATTAAAGTTGAAATAAAACCTTAAGGCAAAGTATGACCTCCAAATCATCTCTTGTGGAAACTGAATGAGACTATAACCAAAGCCAGTGGATATAGTGGTTCAAGTGTATTGCATCAACTACAAAACTGTACCACCCAAATGTCCTGAAGGCAAAAGGGAAGTTGTTCAAAATAGGAAACTCGAACTCGTAAAACTGGATGCTAGAGGGTATACCACACCCCGTGGTTCGGACTCAACAAAAATATTAGAAGTCATGTGGGAAGAGAAACTCTCAGGATCCAAAATATCTATAAATGACCCATGAAAGTACTCATGAATTGTCCCTGCATTAAATTATTTTTATTTTCCATTGTCCCATAACCAATTGTAGGCCCTCCCTAGAGAGCTTATTGATCGATTGGTTCTGTTCCCTGTAAACATGACAAAAATAAAACAACCTGTAAGATTCCAATATAGTAAAAACTTCATCAAGGAGTGGGGCTAGCTTGATGTTGTGACATGCTTGAGATTTTCTGATCCAATTTATAACCACCATAGAATCACCAAATATTTGTAGTGAGTCAATCCCTTTCTCCCCAACAAAAATTAGCAACAATTTAAGGGCCATGAATTCTGCATAATTATTTGATCCTGATCCCAGACCCATAGTTATGTTAAAATAAAGTGTATCAGTAAGGTGGAGAACTGCTCCTCCTCCACAGACCTGACCATTGTTTTGCGAGGCCCCATCAAAATAGGCCCACGATCGAGAGTGGTCCACACTTTTTGTCTCCACGTTCCTCACTGGCTATTCTTCCTTCCCTTGAAGGAAGTGAGATAAAATACTTAGACTCTACGCCACTATGAGCTCTAGAATGAATGGTTTTTCATTGAAGATTGTTGAATTTCGAGCTAGCCAAACTCCCCAATTGATGAGAAGTGTTAGTGCTTTGATATTGTAGTTTTGTGGGTTTGACGACCACTCCCTCCAGGCTTCCTCAATGTTTGGCCCTTGCCATTTGCACATCTGATTTAGGATGCCTGAACATTCAGCCCAAATCTGGAGGATGAAAGGGCACTTGAGAAAGATATGAGTCACTGATTCCTCATCCAACCTACAGAGTGCACACCAACCCGACCCTTCCAAATGTCGACTTCTCATATTATCCCATGTAGGAACCTTGATTTTAATTCAACACCATAAAAAGAGATGTGCTTTTAAAGGGGATTTTTGTTTTTACACCCCTTTCCACCACCAAGAGGGTTCCTCTTGAAGGAGATCTATGTTTAGTTGTGTATATCTTGCTTTTGTTGTATAGACGCCATGGGGATTATGTTGCCAAACTATATCATCCTCCACATGAGTGATACAAATGTGTCCCAATTGAAGAACCCTGATGTATCCATCCCAAATGGCTTCATATTCCATGTCCACACCCAATTGATCAACTCTTTTTCCAAGCTTGACTCCATATAGTAGTCCTATCCCTATCGACAATTTGGTCAAGATAGTAAAAACCCCTGTCGTGCAAGACTTCAATTAGTGGCTCGGGGAGAAGATGACCTTTGCCACTACCTGGCCACAAGATAGTTCCTATTCTAACTCTTAAACCATTTCCCACTCTCCATGATAAACCTTCCCCCACCACTTGAAAATATTTTACCAGTGCTTTCCAAATAATGGTATAATTGGCTGCCACTTTTACCGGCCCGCAGATCCATTCCTCCACTGTATCTGGGCACATATATTTTTAAGTAATTACCTTTTTCCATAGACCATCTGTAGTGATTAACCTTCAACCTACTTTTTTTGCAAGGGCCTTTGAGAATAAGTGTATATTTTTCAATTCCCAATCCCCTAGCAATTTGGGCACAACCATGATATTCCATTTGACCCACGGAAGGACAAAGTGTTCTTTTGATCCCGCCCATAAGAATCTGAAGCAAGTACACCTTCACTTCTTAAGCCCACCCTTTGGTAGCCAGGCTACTGAAATCCAATAAACCAAAGTGCCTTCTAAAACAGACTTGACTAGTACTAGTCTCCCTGCTCTGGATAGCCAATGAAACTCCAATATTTTAATATTTTATCAAGTTTGGCTACTAGCCAGCTCTAGTCCTCCTTCTTCTCGTTGTTGGGCTTGTTATCCCCTATCCTAGGGATAACTAAGGAGATTATGTCTCGAGTCCCACAGGTCCTAGACATGGAGTACCAAGAGCCGTATTGACTAGAGCTTGGCCCTAGAGGGCCTATCTTTTCTTCAACGCCTCCTATCTATCAACAACAACATCATCCATCCCATCGGCCTGGTTCTGAGATAGCAGTGGGTCTTTCTCCTTGAGGTAATGAGTCCAGGTATCATGGTATGTGTCACTCTGATTATCAAAACATGTGAATATGTGCATTGAATTCTCTTTTGTTTCATGACGTTTGCTTGGAAAGTATGCCTTTTAATTTGTCCATACTTGGGGGGG
Source organism: Picea mariana (assembly GCA_032191745.1). Classification (NCBI taxonomy): domain Eukaryota; kingdom Viridiplantae; phylum Streptophyta; class Pinopsida; order Pinales; family Pinaceae; genus Picea; species Picea mariana. Next base: position 61,389 of record JASDQU010240740.1, read on the forward strand.
ATGACAAAGTGCCCTAGTAAGTTGGTTCCCTTAGGGATGATTTGCCACTAGGTGGGTCTATGAAAGGTCATCATCCATTCCTTCCATACTTATCACTTTTCATCATTTTCCCTCTCATCTATCCCCTACATTGGTTCAGACATTGGGTTTTCCAAGCTACTAAGGGTTGTACCTTGCCTTGTGGGAAGAAGGGGCTAAAGGCACAAAGGGTAAAAGTAGTTGGAAAAAGTTAAAAGCCAATATCAAACCTTTATATGCTTCACCCAGGGATCCCTGAGAAAGTAATAAAAGGCTTCTCAGCAAGAAAAAAGGGGGACCCATAAAATAAAATAAAACTTAAGACCTAGTTGGTGGATAGGGGGTCTCATCATGAGCCAGCCTATTAGATCCATGGGCATGTAGCGGTATGACACTATTGTTCATCTGGTCACCATGCCAAGGTAGTGGCTCTTGGTGGCATAAATAAGAGAAAGGGGGTCTCGTCACAAGCCAACCTTCTTATCTTCGTGAAATGCTTGTGGGTAACGTTGTGACCACTGGTGACCATGCCAGTGCAGTGTCCTCTAGTTATTCTCTTGAGAGAAAAAGCAATAAGAAAAAGAGTAAAAAGGCATTGAATGGGCTAGGAAACAATTGCATCCATGATAAGGTGCAACTCACCCTCTACAGAGGCACCCACATGTAATACCTACATTTCCCTGTTATCACTGCATCCCTTGCCCAAACATCCCCTACACCATCTCATGCATTTACATGACCTAGATTGGTATTCACCTGGAAACACCCCACACCTCAGGAGGATTAGACCAATAGGACATCCTAAGACCCTCTCCAAACTTGGCTTGTTAAATAACATAACGTCTTTGAGCATTTGTCTGGGTCAAGGGGGGTTTGATGCACATGTTTGGGTAACTTGATTATTAGATGTGATTGACATTGCTATGATCCCTGTGACTTATGAGCCCATGGAGGGAGTACTTTTTTTTGCTGTAGGACYAGGCCTGACATACAAGTACATATGGGGAGATGATTAGCTCAAACCTCCATGGGGCTAAAATCCCACTAGATAGATGTTGAGACCCCAACCAGGGGCAAAGGGATATYAGAGGCTTGCACTAGAGGAAAGGGAGGATATTCCACCAAAGGCACTTTGGCAGGCCTGGACCTAGGGGGGTCTTGCCCTCCCACCATGACATTGGCCCTTGAAGGCCCCTAACGTCATCATTCTGAGCCTTGACGTCATCYAGTTGGGGTTTTGGGCATGAGGATGGCTTGGTTGGCACATGTGGCAGTTTTTGAGGGGTTTTGAGCCGTAATGTTTCACTTTGGAGGCCTAGCATTCCAAGAGGGGGGCCAAAGTCACCTTAGGAAGGGCATGATGTCATCCCTAAAAGATAAAATTAGGGTTTTAATTGTYAATTTTATGTAAAACTGGATTTTGATGTAAACTGGCCATGTCGACCTTTTTTGACCTAAAATGTAATTAAAGGTAAGTTGCATTGTATAAAAAAGAGAAAAATCTCTTATTTTTTTTCATCATCTTTCACTCACACAAGTGCGAAGTCTGAAATTCGACCTCTTTTAAGGCTTATTGGTTGAACTAAGTGGTGCACAAATCTTGGAGGGAGCTTATTTTGGTGTATTTTTGCATTTTCATGGTGGAAAGTCTTCAACTAGGGTTTGTGACTAGATTATTCTTGGTGAAGTAAGTAGAAATCTGCAATCCTCTTTATTTTGAATGGTTATGGTGTATTTACTTGTTCATTTATAAGATCATGAAATTGCTAGTGTGAAACCCTAGGAGAAAAGCACATGTTATTGTCCTTTTCTTAATAACTCTCCACCTACTTGATTTTGCTAGAAGACACCTCCCTTGAAGGATATACTAGAGCCCTAACTTAGTAGCACTCTAGTACTATTGCTTCATTAAGATTTCATACTTTTATTTCAAGCTTGACCTAAAGAAGAAGGAAAATCGCCAGGGCCTAGGGTGACCTACTTCCTAGCAACTTTTTCCTTCTAGGGTTTTGGATGATTGAGGCCTTAGGTTACTAACACCTCAACCATCCTCCCTCTTCCTTTAGCTCACCCAATATCATTTGTTTCCCTCTAAGAATTGTCGCTGCAATAGTGACTCCATTTACCCTAAAGGCACTAGTTCATACCTTACAAGTGACTGACTGACTAAAACAACCTCTAAACCATCTACTTCAAGATCTTTACTAACCATTTCTAACCTTAGATTAGGCTAACCTACTAGCCATCTTGCTGCTATTGCAAAAGATTGCTACAACCATCTATGACAACAACAAATTCATCTTAAAAGCAAGTTTTAAAGCTGATTATACATTGCCATAATTGCTTCTAACAATTACTAGCATTTTGTCAAGTTTATGTTATAATTTTTGGTCATTTTTTGA
>JASDQU010240740.1:63828-89451 GCA_032191745.1 Picea mariana
AGGCTAACCTACTAGCCATCTTGCTGCTATTGCAAAAGATTGCTACAACCATCTATGACAACAACAAATTCATCTTAAAAGCAAGTTTTAAAGCTGATTATACATTGCCATAATTGCTTCTAACAATTACTAGCATTTTGTCAAGTTTATGTTATAATTTTTGGTCATTTTTTGAGGCTTTATTGAGGCATAATTGCGAAGCTATTGCTATATATACATTGCTGTTATAAATACTCATGTTGCTTCAGATTTCATATCAACTTGTTCTTTTTTATTAAAGTCTATGGCTTTATGAAGCATTAACATCATATGGTACTTGCAAATAGTATTTTTCTTGTTGTCTTGTCTTGGGCGGGTTCACTTAAATAATACTTTGCTTCATCTTGTTAAAACCTTTGGGACTTTCTGATCAGAGTGACTTGTGAGAGGGGTGGTACTTTCTTGATACTCTTACCTTAGTCTTCTCAAACCCCCAGGTCATCGGGGATGTCTCCCCTAGGGTACTACTCCTAAAGAGAATGAGGTGTCTTGTTTAGGTGACAATGATAGGACAACCTCTTGTTACGCCAATTTATTGTTCACTTSCCTTTGGCCTTTGGGCAAGTACAAATTGCGTGATAACATTTTGGCRCCGCTGCTGGGGAACACTAAGTCAATATTCCTCAAGACGACACTTTTTCGGTAAGCCTTTCCCTTAAAGCCTTTTATCTTATGAAGCTTACATGGCAACTCCACTGAGGGTGATTCCCTCTTTTCCTTTTGATGATCCCTAGAAGGATTATCTGGTGACTCCACTAATGAAAAATCCAACCATGGATCCTCAATGGGACCCAAGAAATTTTAAACCCTTGAATATGAGTAAAATCTTGGGTTACCCTCGAAAAATGCCTCCGAGGTATGAAAAATGGCTCCCTAGATTCACTGGTAGTGACAAAGAGAATGATAAGAACCATATGTGTGACTTTTGGGCCTTCTTTCAACTCCATCCTATTAGTGATGATGCTGAAGATTTGGAAATGAAGCTTTTCTTTGCCACTCTTCATGAAAATGTTAGGAGATGGTATGATGCCCTCTCTGATGATAGTATTACATCCATGGATCAATTAGAAGAGGTCTTCCTCAAGAGATGGAATATCAAAGAGGATCCTAGGGTGTTGCTAAACAAACTTAATCATATAGAGAAGAACGTGAATAATATCGTTAGGGAGTTCCATACCAACTTCCAAAAGGTATTACGACAAATCCCCATAAACCATCATCCTGGACCTTAGTTCCTCATTTTTCTTTATACCAAGGCATTTTCAGGACAATCAAAATTTCTTCTCGATATAAGAAGGCCAAGGACAATCCAAGAAGCTTATGACATTGCCACGGAAAGCGAAACCAATATCTCATCATCCAAGGTAGAACAATCCTTTGTTCCAAAAGTCAAGGTTTGTGAGCCCAAAGATACCCCAGATATTCCCAAGAGAGTACCCTCCCTTGAGACTTTTGTTGAAGAAACCCCGAAAGATTTAGGACAAGACATCAGTCAACAAGAGGTTGAGGAAAGAGATCTTGATAAAGGTTACCAATCCCATGGGGAAGAACCAAAATTTACTCATACTTCTAGAAAGGATAATGAGGACCTGGTTGAAGAGCGAGAGCTTGAAGATATTAAACGTGATGAAGTATTGATGTGTGCTCCTCCCTTTGATGAAGCCATCCTAAATCCTATTTCCCTTGCACAAGAAGAAGTAAACACGGTAAGTTATTTTTCTTTCCAAGAGTCTGATGATGCTTTATTTTATGATTTGGAAAGTGAAGAAGTGTTAGAGAGCCCTTGGATGTTTTAAGCTCTTCATGTTATGATAAAGGTGATGACTTTGTTGATAATATTGATGAATTCATACACGTCGAAAAGCGTAAATGGGATGTGATTGTATATGATGGGGATCTCATTTATGAAATTGAGGTTCATTTCCAAATATTTTCTTTACAACTATCATATGAGGCTACTAATAATTTTGACATTTGGAAACAAGGAGAATATGTGATTACAAACATTTTTTAGACACCCAAGGATGACCTGGTGCTATGTTCTCCTGATGATTTTCGGTCATACCTTGAAGATTTTGATGAGTATTCATTTGAGCAACTGGGTTCATTCTATGACGGAGATTATCAACCACAGTTGTGCTCAGATCTTGATAGAGGTGAGGACATTTCTTGCCCAAAGCAGGGTACTAGTGACAAGGTTCTCCAACCCTCTTCGATTACTTTACCTCGCTATGTCACTAAGGGTGTAGTCGGGAGACATGTCCCTTATCTTGAATTTTCTCTGGGGAAAATCCTACTTTCAGAATTCAAGAGTAGGTTGAATACATTAAGAATAAATTTATTATCTCAGTCTTTCAACCTTCCCTTAAATTATAATTCATCCTCTAGTTTCTTATTGGTCCCTTCTCAAACCCGGAGATGTGAAGATGTCCAAGGTATCCAACCTTCAAACTCTTTGAGTTAGTCTTTTGAACCTCAGATTTTTCACGATCCCTTTCTTAGATGGATTGAGCACTTTCCTAAGAGTGTGAATTATCATAATTTTGTCCCTCCCTCCCGCCTCCATGAGCTAGACTTTACGATTTCTGATGATACAATACATTTTCTAACTCATGTTATTTTTGTGCTTGACTTATCATTGTTTTAGTTTATGATGAAGCACAGAGGCAGGTATTATAAGACATTTCTAGGATGGTTTCACTGGCTATTTGACTACACCTAACCAACGGGTAAGTAGAGGTAAGTAGGTAGGCATTTACATTCATTGTATATACCATCTGCATATCATGCTAGAGTAGCGTAGTTGTAGTTGTATTTCCATTTTGAATATATGATTGCTTACTTGTATTTCATTTTATCATATATGAGCCAAGGGTGATATCACCACCCCAGAAGATTACTGATCATTTTTGTTGAGATCTAGCAGGTCACAGGTCATGCCAGAGATGCTGAGGTTCTCATGCGCTCTACGGTGAGATCATGTCCCCGAGTTGGAGCCATATGTTATCCTCTATCCTAGGGATAACTAAGGAGATTATGTCTCGACGCCCATAGGTCCTAGACATGGAGTACCGAGAGCCATATTCACTGGAGCTTGGACCTGAAGGGCCTATCTTTTCTTCAACACCTCCTATATATCAGCAACAACAACATCCATCTCATCGGCCTGGTTCTGTGGTAGCAGTGGGTCTTGCTCCATGAGGTAATGAGTTCGGGTATCATGGTATGTGTCATTGTGATTCTCAAAACATTTGAATATGTGCATTGAATTCTCTTTTGTTTCATGACATTTTCTTGGAAATTATGCCCTTTAACTTGTCCATACTTGGGGGGATGACATAGTGCCCTAGTAAGTTGGTTCCCTTAGGGATGAGTTTCCACTGGGTGGGTCTACGAAAGGTCATTGTCCATTCCTTCCATACTTATCACTTTTCATCATTTTCCCTCTCATCTATCCCCTACATTGGTTTGGGAATTGGCTTTTCCAGGCTACTAAGGGTTGTACCTTGCCTTGTGAGAAGAAGGGGCTAAAGGCCCAGAGGGTAAAAGTAGCTGGCAAAAGTTAAAAGCCAAGATGAAACCTTGAGATGCTTCACCCAAGGATCCCCGAGAAAGCAATAAAAGGATTCTTAGCAAGAAGAAAGGGGGACCCATAAAATAAAATAAAACTCAATAGTTGGTGGATAGGGGGTTTCATCATGAGCCAGCCTATTATGTCCATGTGCATGTAGCGGTATGACACTATTGTTCATCTGGTCACCACGCCAGGGTATGACACTACTATTCATGTAGCGGTATGACACTACTGGTCATTTAGTCTTTCTGGTCTTCATGCTATGCAAGGTTTCATGGGCCATTCCAATAGCTTCATGAATATGTCATCCTTTGAGAAAACCAAATTGTTGATATGAGATTGTTTTAGAAAGGAAAGGTTTTATTCTTCTGCTTATAATATTTGTCACCACCTTGTAAATACTGTTACATAGAGAGATGGGTCGAAAATCCTCAAACGATTGGGGGTCATCCTTCTTAGTGATGAGAGCAATGAAAGTAACATTTAGTGGGGGGGTGCATAAAGCCATTTGAGCGAGAGTCCTCTACCACCTTGAGAATGTCTTTCCCAATGAAATAAAAAAATCCTAGAAAGAATCCATGGACCACCCATCCGGGCCAGGGCTCTTATCCTTTTGGAAGCTATGAAGAACCTCTTTTTGCTCCTCTTCAGTGACTTCTGCCATAAGTGCCCTATTATTAGCTTCTTCTACAAAACAAGAAAAGAAAAGTGCTAGCTGCATGATTGCATCAATGGAAACTCATTCATTAGCTTTGAATTAATTTTTGAAGTGGCTTGTGCCCAATTGGACCAATTCCTCAAAGAAGGAGTGTTCTCTTCCATCATCATCCTTTAGGCTCCATATGGTATTAGACATTTTCCTCCGTTTTACATAAACTTGGAAGAATTTTGTATTCCCATATCCATTCTTCAGCCATAGTGCCCTACTCTTTAAACACCATTTTGCTTCCTTCACTTCTAGCAATTTCTTTTTGGCCTTCTCTAGAGCGACCAATTCCTCTTTTGTTTCCAAGGTGGCAAAGCCTCCACCCTCCGATTCATAGTATGTCTGAAGAGATACTTCAATGTTTATAAGCTCTTTCTCATCAATCTGTTTCTTCCTTTTAGCCCACTCCACAGTGGCCTTTTTCAATCTTTTTAGGTTTTGAGTAAACTGTACCGCAACCATGTCCTCCTACCCAATAGGGACCTATATTCCTTTACAAGGTTCAAGAAGTCCTCTTTTTGAAGCCAAGCTAAATTGAATTTAAACGTACTAGTTGGTTTCTTTGGTCTACCTGCAACCTCCAAGAAGATTGGGTGATGGTCTGATTCACCTCCCGACCTCACCCATTGCCTAAATATTAATGGAGATTCCACCAGAGGTTCAGATAGAAGGAAGTGATCAATCGTCTTGGCGATAAAGTCCTCTCCAACATGTTCATTTCTCCAAGTGGGTCTCAATATGATAGGGGCAATGTCTAGTAGCCTTACCTCCCCTAATTTATGTCTGAAGTATTCTGTGAGAGCATCGGGATGAGCTCTTTGACCCCAAGATTCCACTGATCCTAGAGAGAAATTTAGGTCACCTCCCATGATGAGGTCCTCAACTTTTAGGAAGGATTTATTGAGTAGATTTTCCTAGAAAGGAACACGGTCTTGGGAAGGCCCATATACATTGAGAACTGAAAAGCATCTACCCAAATCTTCCACAAACACTTTTATTACTAGGYCAGATTCAAATCCCTAAGAGTTGATTATTTGTATAGATTTGGAGTGYGATCTGATAGCCAGACCCCCCAAATGCCCCCTTGAATCCAGTCCCATAAAATTACAACCCTWAAACAATTTATTTAGCAAAGGAACCACCTGATTTGCATCCCCCAAGGTTTTCTGAAACAACAACAAGTCATGCTGGGAAGACTCCACCARCCTGTGGAGAGCGAGTTTTTTCYCTGGGCTCACCACGCCTCTACAATTAAAGGAGAGAATCTTCATTCAGAAATCCCGACCATGGGCTATGCTGCTTTAAGGGCCCCAATGATGGAAATTTGTCTACCTGCTGCCATAGCCATAACAACCCTGGTYTGAGGCTTTGAAAGGTTTGACCTCCTGCGCCTCCCCTTCCCAATCGTGGGTGGAAAAGGGTTCAATCCCAAAGTATTCAACTTGTCCCCCCTCAGAATGTGCCTATTCCTTAATTGATAGGGCACTAGGTCATCCTATGAATCAAATGAAGAGTCCATGGACGATCGAGATGTGTGAGGGAGACCCAAAATCAGATGAGAAGCGAAGGATAGATTGGCTAGGGGAAATAAAAGGGGAAGATGGGGGTTTTATGAGGGGAAGCCGGGGAGAAAGGGAGACTCTTTAACTGTTCAACCCACTTTTAACCCAAAAATATAAGGATTGCAATAAGAAATTTAAATATGGAAGGAAACGAGGCGACATACCCAAATGAGAAGCTATGCCTTGTTGAAACATTTTTGTTGTCGCTTCAGATTGATATGGAACAACCCAATTGGGACGATCCTCTTTACTGGAGAGAGGAGGAAGTTTCTTGTCCTGATGTCACGGAGTGGATTTTTTAGTCGAAACCCTGCTATCCCCTTGCCTCTCCCTGCCAAGCTTCAACATGGGCGAAAAGTGAGTGTCCCCCAATTGTGAAGCACCTCTCTTTTTCTGGGCTAACCCCACAGAGCCTTTGTCCTTTCCCCCCCACATAGAAAGATGACATTCCCTGACATTATGTCCATGTTTATTACACAGACGACATTTGAAGGGAATTCCTTCATAGTCCAATTTTTGAAGGATCGACCTGTCCCCCCAAGATAACTCAATTTCCCTTGCCAGACCTTTGTGAATGTTCAGAGAAACCAGGATACAGGCCATAGACATTTTTATTGTGGAGGTGAAAGACATATTTGCATCCATGTATCGGCCTAGGGAATTACCCAAACATTCAAAACGTTTCTTTRTCCATAGTTCTGCTSGGAGTCCCAGAAAACAAATCCATATTGGTAGCTCATCTATCCTTTCTCGAATGGCGTTSAATAAAGGTGACTATCTCTTCAACAACATTGGCGATGAGTCATGCACCATGGGGATTTCAAAATATTGGAGATGTCCGACGGAGATTGGAATCAGAGCATTAACCACCCATTTGACAAGGTCTGGATCAAGGGCAAATGATYCAGCGTGTCGGACCACAAATTCTTTACCCACCCTCGAAGGGAATTTATCCCTAGATGTCGACCATTTACCCATTCCACAACATTYGTCTCCACCATTTCCAGAACCCGTGGGAGCATTATATCATCCCCAAGCACCAACTTTTGGGGTTTTGGAACCAATTTGATACTTTCTTGTGACTTCTGACTTCTGTGCTTTTGAAGAAGACTTTTTCCCTTCCCCCAAAACCCCAATGGCTAGGGTCTGCCCTTGGCCCTCTTGAAACTCAATGGGATGGGAGGATCCTCTCCCCGAGTCCCCCACTCATGCGTTTTTTGACGATAACTGATGGGAAGAAACCATAAACTATGAAGGATCTAGAGAAGAGAACTTACCCAACTCATGGTTAGAAAGCAAACTGGCTGGAGCATTCTCAGGTGCAATTGAAATGGGGTTCCAACCCAAACAAAGAGAGGGCGATCGATTTAAGCCGCTTCCAACAAGTCCAGAGTCCCTAGCAAAAATTTCAAAAGAGGGTTGTTTGGCCAGAGTCCCTCAAAAGGTACCTCCTAGAAAAAACCCCTCTCAGGGAACCCTTCTTGTTGCCGAGCCTCCGCGAGACACCATTTTGAGAGATTTCAAGGGGGAAGAGGGGTGAAACTGCCAAAAGAGATAGTCTCGGCCTCTCGAGCCAACCCAAGCTCCCTCACACCTTGATCCTAATAAGAAAAAAATGCCCCATGACCTAGAACACCAGCCTGGCCACTAGGCTTGTGTCATGTAACATCTACAACTCCGTCCACCATTTGAGAGTCTGAAAAGGGCATGTTAGAGACAGACACTGAGGGGAGGCCACCTGGCATCGACCATATCTGATGTTCGTCCGAGGAATCCCCTAAGTAGTCCAAATACTCTTCCTCCCAAACCATATTACTGGTGGTGAAAAAGCCTTCCCATGAGATAAATGAAGAGATAAAAACCTAAGGAGTTACCGCGTCGAGTAAGATTGGGTGGGTGGGCTGCGAGTCACATGCACAAACTTCCCACAAGGGCCTGCAACTAGGAAATTTTGTAGAACATAAACTCCATCTTCCACACTTCAACACCACTTTTATCTACAATATTAAACCATATAAAATATTTATAACCAAAAGACAAATCAATAATAAGTCTACAACAAATAAAATGATTTGTACTAATTCTAGTCAATAATTTCTTAGTAATATAATTATATTAATATTACTAAGACATTAATATTGGCAAGAATTATGAATATATATTAATAATATATTTTTATAAAACAATTTTAATATACATTACCAATATATTTTGAACACTTTTAATATATGTGTTAATTTTACGTAAACTACACAAAAAATTAAATTCAATATAAGGGAATAAGAAATCCAATCCACGTGTGCAACATACATTGAGTGCCATCATTCAGAAATGGATCATGGGTAGGAATGGATTTAATAGTTGACGTCCTTGGCACTTCATCTTTGAATTTTCTATGATACCTTTATTATGAATTTTCACATTTTTCAGTTTTTGTCTCGAGGTCTTCAATCGAGAAGGGGCGATAATCCTCACCGCCTCTCTGATCTGGAATATCATCAGCCTCCAAAACTACCAGGAGAAAAATATACACACAAAATTTTAATTACCGAAAATAACCCCAACACAACACAACAAAACAAAATTCACCTCACTGTCACTCTCCCACAGTTTTTCCAATTGGATCTAGCGGCCGATCACTTCTAAAACTTTCAAATTCTTTATTGGAATACAGGAAGGTAGAGAAGAGTATCGACATGGCCGATAAGAGGAAACAACTTTCGAACACCCAAGATGAGAGGAAGAAATAATTTCTGAAACACTTTCTGAGCACCCATGTGAGGAAGAAACAATGTTCGAAACATGTTCAATGATCCGATTGAAGGAAGATAAATCCAAACGGAGCCATAGAAGATTTGACAGTCTCATGGATATGCTTTCACATCATTCACCTTCAACCCTCAATAGTTGTAAGCCGCGCATACTAGCACAGCCGCAAAGTGGCTGGTGTTGTGGTTGGTGAACGCTGAAAGTTATCTGGATGGATAGCATTCCGGTGAATTGAAACGCATCGACAGCTGAAACGCACATAGAGCTGAGGAAATCCAAAAGTTAATCTTAAATGTGGTAATTCCAAAGGTTAATCAATTAAACTTGGAAATCATATGGTGGTACAGTAATTTCTTAATATGATTAGGTAAATGTTAAAAAGTAAACAAGTTAACTGATGCATTCAAAAATACAAGGAAGTTATGAAGAGTAAATCACATGGACGACTAAGAATATTCCAGCATTTTCAATTGTTAGCTATCAGATTAGAATTTTAGATTAAAAGGTGATTAATTGTGCCCATCTGCAATATGTATAGGCCTTTCGACGTAATTAAAAATATATAAAACTTATAAAATTAATTTCTTGCCATTTTTATTTTTTTTAAATATAAATAGAAAATATTTTATTTATAACTTGCCATTTGTCGTATTTTTTTGCTGCATAGATAGTGTGTGGAGGTATACACCACACGCAAGCTCTTTTGTCGCAGTGGAGAATGGCAGAATTGGTGTTGAGTCCTGAAGCTAGAAGAGAACCATAGGCATGTGCATGTCAAAGGTTCAAATCAACGTAGTGAGAGCCCAACACCTGGATACCAATTGAAAAGGTAAGCAATACGTAATGATTAATAGCCTATTATGTTACCAATGAACATAGTTTCAGTTTCAAAAGAGATCATAGTCCCAAAACGAATTAACATTCAATTCAAGAACAGGAAAAAGTAGCACTCCACTTGTAGTTTCGATAAAAACACTTCCATTAAGAACATTTTCACTCAACACCACATGTTATTTCACTCAACCACGTGGGAGTGACCTTTGGGAGTGACTCGCGTTGAAGCTCCAAAGCAAGCGGTTTCCTTGAAGAGTACCTTCGACTACGAGCTTCTAGATGTTAAATATATCCGTAACCTCAACAGTATGTGACTGTACATTGTGACAGTGCACTGCCAACTCTCTTGGCCAGCTGTACGATTGTTTCTTTATTTTTTTGATTTGCTGAAGCTTATTTAGCTCAACTTTTTCCTTTAATGAATTGCGCTATGCTCATTCCTGTTTTCAATTTCGTCTTCTCTGTATTATCTTTGCTTCTCATTTTGTCATGGTATCAGAGCTTAGGACTTAAGCCTCTTCACAGTGCCTGGAGAGAAGCCCGATTATAAGAAGAAGAGCGCAGAACTTACATTGTCTCACAAACGTGAGCATAGGATGCAAGATTCTTCACAAAGCTTGGAGAACAGTTCGCAGTTCGAATTTTGCTCAAAAGATCGTTGGAGACATCAAGCACGAGGAAGCAGCGCTGCAGAAGGACGAAACACTTAAAGATTCACGAGCATTTAAAAGAATTCGTGAAATTCTTTCTTAAGGAGAAAGTTTGCAGAAGCAACAAATGAGAAGCTACTTCAGCCGTAAGATTGGACGCGAGAACAGATCTGAGCCTTTAATCAAGCTCAAAAACGACGAGCCCGCAGGTAAGGCAATTTTTTTTTTCAGCCGTAAGATCTGAGCGAGAGCAAAATCAACCGTTAGATCAAGCAAAGATCAAGTCAGGACCATCATATCTCATTGGAGAGAGATCGACGATGGGGAGGCATTGCGGGGATCAGGAAGAAAATTAAAGCATGAGCAAGTTGTGAGCCCGTAATCACTCAAGATCGTTGATCTTGTCAAATCAACAAATCAAAGACGGATATCGATCCCACTACGAACGAGCATATTCGCATTGCGGGGATCGGAAAGAAAATTAAAGTAGGAGCACGTTGTGAGCCCGCAATCGCTCAAGATCGTTGATCTTGTCAGATCAACACATCAACGACAGATATTGATCCCACTACGGACAAGCATTTTCGCTTTGCGAAGATCGACAAGGAGATTAAAGAGTGAGCGAGTTGAGTCTCCGCAATCACTCGTGGTCATTGATCTTCAAGCAAGTGACACGCAATAGGCGATCTCATATTCTCGGAGGAAGCAAGCATAAGCTGAGGAGTAAAGGACTCCCGAAGCATCGAAGAGCCGAAGTAGATCCAAACCATTGATCGAAGTGGACACATGGCAGGATATCCTGCACTTCGGCGATAATCACTTCAAAAGAAAGAAGGATATGAAAAGCCATAACTCCCGAAGGCCCGAAGCCCGAAGTTCATCTGGATTGTCCATCAACAAAGACACGCGGCGCTAGATTCCTCACTTCGGAGACTTAGCACTCCGGAAGGTCTTGCGGAGCGAGATCTGCTCGAAGTCCTGAAGTAAATCTGATCCATTGAAGGCTGTGGACACGCGTCGACAGATCTGTCACTTTGGAAGGTTAACACTTCAGAGGTTTGTGGTGTTGTGCACCTCAGAACACCCGAAGCCCGAAGTTCCGAAGTAAATCTCGACCGTCCAAAACAAGAGGACACTTGGAGGCAGATCTCTCACTTCGACAATACGACACTTCGGAGGATTGTGCGAGCAAGTGGACGAAAACTCCTGAAGCCCGAACTCCCAAAGTAAATCTCCACCGTCCAAATCAACAGGAAACGTGGAGGTAGATCTCACACTTTGGAGATTCGACACTCCGGAGGATTGCGCGTATTAGCAAACGAAAACTCCCAAACACCGGAGTTCCGAAGAAGATCTTGGTTGTTCATTTGCAAAGGCCTAAGGACCGTTGATCTTTGTAGCAACAGGTAAGAAAGGAATATCACCCAAAGTCCCGAAGCAATTGAGGACCGTTGATCTTAGCAGCAACAAGTAAGAAAGAACATCACCCGAAGTCCCGAAGTAATTGAGGACCGTTGATCTCAAATCAACAAGGACCGTCGATTTTTGAAATAAGACCGTTATTCGGCCATTTAGCTATTCGGAGGAATTGAGACTTTAAACGTCGAAACACCCGAAACCCGAAGACTCGGAGCACCTAGTTTTCAACCCTTAGTCACATGAGAAGCTAAACTTCATTTTTTTTTGGCTCTCGAGTAAACTCAGAAAGCCCAATTCCGCCATTACAGGGGCTACAGTTGCCAAAGAAGTGGTATACCCTGTGTTTTTCCACCCGAAGTCACACAACGGATTTCATGGACCTGGTTTTTCACACAGGAAACAGGTAAGCACGCAAAACTCTAACAATTTTTTTTGTTAATTTTTTACACGATGGCCACCTCTAGCAATTTAGGAACAACACAAGGACCGATTCTTCTTGGAAAGAACTATGAGTTTTGGTCTCTTAGAATGAGATCCTTCTTACAAGAACAAGAGTGCTGGGATCCAGTGGATCGTAGATATGTGGAACCAGATCCAACAGACCTTGCTGCCATGACCAATCAACAGAGAACTGCTCAGGCAACACAGAGGAACAAAGAGAATAAAGCCAAATTCCGGATTCAAAATTCAGTGGATGACTCGATTTTCTCAAAAACCACAGGCGTTATTACTTCAAAACAGGCCTGGGACATCCTTAAATTAGCTTACCAAGGAAATGATAGGGTCAAAATAGTCAAACTGCAGACCTTGAGGACACACTTTGAGACTATAAAAATGACAGAGTATGAAAATGTTGATCAGTTTATGACCAGAGTCATGGGAATTGTAAACCAGATCATATTGACTGGTGAAGCCATCCCTGATCAAAGAATTGTTGAGAAAGTCTTCAGAAGTCTACCAAAGAAATTTGAAATGGTTGTTACAGCCATCCTTGAATCCAAGGATCTGTCAAATTTTTCAACAAATGAATTAATGGGCTCTCTATTGACACATGAGACTAGACTCCATCCAAAAGATGAGTCAATAGCCAATGCCTTCAAGACTCAATTCTCCTTCAACAGAGGCAGAGGCAGAGGCAGAGGTCACCAATGAAGAGGGAGAAGTCCACGTAACCATCACTCAAGTGAAGGTCACAGAAAACATAACCAGAATTAGATTTTCCAAGGTCATAGACAACAAAACCATAATTGGAATTTCCAGCCTCAAAGAGGCAGAGGGAGAAGATCAAATGACAAATCAAGCATACAATGCTATTATTGCAAAAAGTATGGGCACTATGAATCTGAATGTTGGAAGAAGAAAATAGGTCAACTCTCAGGCAGAGCACATGTCTCAAATCATGAAGGAGAAACCTCAACAGGTATGTTTCTCTCATGCCACAAGACTGAAGAACAACATAAAGATCTCTGGTTGCTGGACAATGGATGCAACAATCACATGACAGGTAACAAAGATTTACTCTCATGCATTGATTCTTCAATTTCATCTGATATTACACTTGGAAATAATTGCTTAGTCAAAGTTCAAGGAAACGGTACTGTACCTGTTCTTACTAAACAAAATGTAAAGAAAGACATAAACAATGTCTATCATATTCCAGATCTGAAGCATAATCTGTTAAGTGTAGGACAACTAATTGAACATGGCTATAAGGTTCTTTTTGAAGGAGCATCCTATAGGATATATGATAAAACCCCCAACAGAAAATTGATTTTTGAAATCCACATGACTAGGAATAGAATGTTTTCCCTGACCCTCAGAACTGTAAATCTGATCCAAGCATATCCACAAAGTGCATCCACCCCCAATGAAACTATGGTTTGACATGCAATATTTGGACATCTACCCTTTCAGAGTCTAAGTCTTCTACAAAAGCACTCCATGGTCAAAGGTCTACCCGTCTTCAAAGAGCAAAATAATCCATGTGAGTCTCGCATTCTTGGAAAACATAAAAGAACTAGTTTTCCACAGTCCTCCACTCAAGCCAAACAACACTTAGAGCTGGTTCACACTGACCTCTGTGGACCAATGCCAACAACGTCAATCGGTGGTAGTGTTTATTTTTTAACGTTTATTGATGACTTTAGCAGGAAAATTTGGATCTATTTTCTCAGACACAAGTCTGAAACCTTTTCAAAGTTCAAAGAATTCAAAGCCGAAGCTGAAAATAGAGTGGCAAACATGTAAAAGTTCTTAGGTCAGATGGAGGAGGAGAATACAGCTCCAAAGAATTTACAAATTTCTGCAAATCACAAGGCATCATCATGCAAACTACAACCAAATATACTCCACAACAAAATGGAGTGGATGAAAGGAAAAATCAGACAATAATGAACATGGAAAGAAGCCTTCCCAGAGATAAATGTCTATCAAATCTATTTTGGGATGAAGCAGTGGCATGCTCAGTTTATCTCCTGAATAGATCTCCAACCACCAGTCTCAAGATGAAGGTCCCTCAAGAAGCATGGAGTGGGACAAAGCTCAATGTTGCTCGTCTCAGGATTTTTGGATGCATATCATTCGCTCACATACCTTTCGAATTGAGGAAGAAACTTGATGATAGAAGTGAGAAATGCATTTTTGTTGGCTACAATGGGACATCCAAAGCCTACAGACTCTACAATCTGATTTCAAAGAAACTAATTCTCAGCAGAGATGTCAAATTTCTTGAAAATCAGTTATGGAGTGAGTCTGAAAATCGGCCTATGGACAATCAAAATCCATTGCTGCCACTTCCTGAAAACACAGAAAATTCAGGACAACAAACACATCAGCCTTCCCTTCCAAGATTATAGGTACAAGGACAACCGGAAAGTCCTCAGGACAATTCTACTCCAAGCAGAAATTCATCCTCTAAACTTCAAAATCAGAGAACTCAAAGCTTGAGAGAAATCCATCAACAGTTGGATGATATTGATCAGCACAATCTTTTTGCATTAATGTGATGTCAACCTACATCTTTTAAGGAGACCGCTGAAGAGCCACATTGGGTTCAAGCCATGAACCAAGAGATTGACTCCATTGAGAAGAACAATACATGGGATCTTGTTGATCTACCCAGACACAAGAAAAGTATTGGTGTCAAGTGGGTTTACAAAACTAAACTCAATGAAAAGGGGCAGATTGAAAAACACAAGGCAAGACTTGTTGCCAAAGGATTCTCACAACAACTAGGTATTGATTATGGTGAAACTTTTGCTCGAGTAGCAAGGTTGGACACTGTAAGGAATCTCTTAGCCATAGCATCTCAACACAAATGGCAAGTATACCAGATGGATATCAAGTCAGCTTTCCTGAATGGTGTCTTAGAAGAAGAGGTTTATGTGGATCAACCACCTGGATTTGAAGTCAAAGAGCAACCAACCAAAGTGTATCGGTTGAAGAAAGCCTTGTATGGCTTAAAGCAAGCTCCAAGAGCTTGGTACAACAAAATTGATACTTACCTAATCAAGAGTGGTTTCAGCAGAAGCCAAAATGAGCCAACTCTTTACACCAAAATTGATCAACATGGTAAAATTCTGATTGTATGTTTATATGTTGATGACATGATATATACTAGAAATCTTGAGTTAACCGGTTTTAAACATGCCATGCAATCTGAGTTTGAGATGACATATCTTGGCATAATGAAATATTTTTTGGGGATTGAGGTTGACCAATCAACCAAATACATTTTTGTCTGTCAGCAAAAGTATGCAACAAACATCATCAAAAGATTCTGCATGGAAGACTGCAATCCAACAGAAACTCCTATACCCCTAGGCACAAAATTGAGCAAGAAAGTTGAAGGCCCTACAGTGGATTCTACCCTATACAAAAGTTTAGTGGGCAGTTTGTTGTATCTTACAACAACTAGGCCTGATATTATGTATGCAACCAACTTTGTTTCCAGGTTTATGGAATCCCCCAAAGATTCTCACTGGAAGACGACGAAAAGGATTCTGAGATATGTTGCAGGCACTCTCAATTTTGGCTTATGGTACACTCAGTCTGATGATAATCATCTCTTTGGTTACACAGACAACAATTTTGCAAAAAGCCTAGATGACACGAAAAACACCTCAGTACATGCTTTTCACCTGGGCACGAATATGATTTCATGGGCATCAAAGAAGAAGCCCATTGTATCAATATCTTCTGCAGAGGCAGAGTATGTCGCTGCTAGCATAGCTTCGTGTCAAGCTGTGTGGCTGAGAAGAATATTGAATGATATGTCACATACATAAAAGGAGCCAACTTCTATCTTCTGTGACAACACCTCAACAATTGCTCTATCCAAAAACCATGTGTTTCACAAGAAAATCAAGCATATTGACACTCGTTTTCACTTCATATGCGAGCTAGTCAATAGTGGTGACATAACATTTCAATTTTGTGGCTCTCGAGATCAACTCACAGATATTTTTACAAAGCCATTAGGAAAATCCGTTTTTGATTCTCAGAGACAACACTTGGGAATTATCAGTGCTAATGTTTGTAACTGTTGAGTTTAAGAGGGAGTATTAAATATATCTGTAACCTCAACAGTGTGTGACTGTATACTGCTAGCTGTCCTGGCCAACTATACGATTGTTTCTTGATTTTATTGATTTACTGAAGCTTATTTAGCTCAGCTCTTTCCTTTAATGAATTGCGCTCTGCTCATTCCCATTTTCAATTTTGTCTTCTCTGTATTATCTTTTCTTCTCATTTTGTCACCAGAGTCTCTTCTTTGCACGCCTTAAGCCACAACTGGGGCTGAAGGTTCAAAGCAAGCAACCACCTTCAAGAATCCCTTTAGTGGGGGTCTCCTAGAGTTTGTCCAATCATGTTTCATAGAACCCGAGGGATCCGCCTTGCATTCGAAGAGCAATGACACTCTTGTCTGGCTTGCAACCTATGCTCCCATCATCATGCATCCATTTACCATGGCCATAGCTAGTACAATCCCCCCCCGCCAAGAGTTTTGAATGAGGATCTGTTGGAGAAACAAAAACTCGATGTTGAGCTTTTGTTCTTGTCTTCTCTTCACGTTAGAGATTTATTAAGTGGTAAGGCAACCAAGAATTTAAGGGTCGAGTGGTAAGGACATCTCCTTGTGTCGAACTCATTATTTCTATTGCAGACAGAAGAAATATTGATTCCATTCAAGATTCAAGATAAACACAAATAGTCATTGAACACAAATCTTAGCAAAACAATGATTTAATGGTTTTTGGTTAGCTATTAACTTTATAGGTGGAAGGTTGCCTTCCAATTTCTGTAAAAACTTCTCTTATAATCAACTACAAAACTGTCATATGATTCTATTGGATACAGTGGAAAAAATAGCTAATGATATACATTTGCATATTTCAAATTCCATGGCAATAACGATATATAAAAATAATTCAATAAAGTTTGAACGTTGAAAGAGACTAGCTCCCAAATCAACAAATAGAGCCAATTACTTCTCGTAATAAAAAGAAGAACAAAGAAAACAAACCTAGAATAAAAGAATCTTCTACTTAATCTACACGTAACTAAACCATTATTATTATTAAAAATATAATAATGGTTTAGTTACGTGTTGAATTATAATATTTTTCCAATTTAAAGTTTTTAAATTGATTTTCTAGTCCGACAAATACAATGAAAATAAACACATACACAAAAGATAATTTATTTAGCAAAAGATAATATGAAGTCAAGCTTCGTTTACCGTGAAGTGAAAACTATAATCCGTGGCGGAAGCAAAAGCAAAGACTAATAATAAGATAAAATATTTTTCTCACAAATTGTCATTGTGGACTCATTTGGACCAAGCTTGATGACATATCCATATTAATCTTTGGTACAATTCAATATCCTCCGTGACCTATACGATTATCCTTAAATTGGTATACCATTATCTCGAGGTTACCCTATGATCACCTTGAAAGAACCTACCTTGGTTAAAATTTCTACTATTTTTTAAATGTAGATCTATTATCTCAAATACCATTGATGAGAAGTTTGAGAACTTCCGAAAGAGTAATGTCCAATATAATTTTGTGTTTGGATTCGATAAAGCTCTTGTGAGAATTCTCAAATAGGTTTACTCTATAATCCAAAAAGTTATCAGAGGGGAATGAAGACTATTTTTCTAAGTAAAACAACATGTACATTTATGTGAATGGTGGTGTATATGTAACATGTACATTGATGTGAATGGTGGTGTATATGTACCATCTTATTTGTTGCCTATGTTGTATGGGACCTAGTTTTTTTTGGGGGGCATAAGTGTGTAAACAATATAAGCCATACCATTAGAGAATCTAGCTTATTCCAACATCCTTTAGCTTTGGTGGCATCCCCATCACTAATAGGGGAAATTTCAATAAAACTATTGAGGAATGGGACAGATTTGTATTGACAATAAAGGAGTGTATGATCATATATGAATCATATTTAACATTTGAAAAATATTTGAAAATAACCAAAATTTATTCAAACTAGATTCCTAAATATTACTCTAAGATATGGAAATTTTGGGTAGTTTTTGAGGGTGTAATATTAATCTAGGGAAACTCATCTCTTATCTTAATCAACTATTAGAAGTGAGGAATATAATTAAATGCACAACATAAAATAAAGAAAAAACATGGTATATATAAAAGGAAACACAACATGGTGGCTTTCCTTAGGTTGAAGACTAACTTTGGTCAAATTAGTTCTAGAGGAAATCCCAGTTCATTGGCATTCATTGGCTTATATTTCATTGGGCATCTTGGACAAGATTAGAAAGAGGTGTCTGCAATGTGGAAGGGAATGAAGAATAACTGTTGTATCCCCTTGGTTAAATGGATAAGGCTAATTAAACCTAAATCCATGAGTGGATAGGGCATGAAGAATATACACCAATTTGGGAAGGCTTTGCCAACAAAGAACCTTTGGAGGTTAATTACTCAACAAGATCTTTGCTAGGAATTCATTTCTGCAAAATACATTAAGCCTTTTTCCATTGAAGTTTGGATTCGAACTAAGATACAAGTAACTGCATGAGCTTCTATAATTTGGAAGGCCCTAATCGTTGAATTTCCACTCATTGACCAATGGGTAGCTTGGAAAATAGGTGATAGCTAAAGGATAAGACTAGCTTGGCCAATGGGTAGCCACCATCACCTACAACCATTTTATGCTTTTCATGAAAACTGTGAATGGGGTTTGTCTCAAAATTGACGTGCTGAAGCATCATGATGATATTAATATGTTTACCAAAAATTAGCTCGACTCAGTTTGTCATTTGGGAGAAAAATGGAAATTATTCGCTACAGGAAAACAAAGTATTCAACAATATCAAAGTCAAATGATGAAACAAAGCAGCTTCAACAGTCTAGTCCTTTGATTTTTGAAAGATCAGGGTTTGAAAAGTATTTTCTTTATCACCTGTACCAACAAAAGACAATATTGTTAATGAGCAAGAGAAAACGTCTCCTTCAGCAAGAAGAAATAGCAAAACAAGAATTAAAATCCTCTATACAGAAGCAAGAGGCTTTGGAACGTGGACATGTTTACACAAGAAGAAGGACCCGAAAGATGACACAAATAAGCTTAGTTGTCTCATCAACAAATGGAATCTGAACTTGTTCAAGAAACCCTAAATTTGCAGACTAAGGAAAATCCAGAGTCCAAACAGAGCAAGAGGAGGAAGGGAAAACAACCAGTAAGTATGCCTATCAAGCCCACAAATAAGATGAGATTAAATTCTAAGGCTCTATGTAGGTCTTCTTTGAAGAACGAAAAATTGATTATTATAGATAAAGAGACCCCTCAAAAACTCCCTACAGTCACAAAGAAGGGAAACTTGGAAATTCAAATATTAAAGGGAATGCCTATGAGTAAAACCAGGGGAAAGAAAGGGAAAATGACAGTTTCCAAGGCTGAATATCCTCCATTGAAGGATGAAATGGAACAAAGTCTTACCCCCAACCCTGTGTTGCCATAGCTGCCAGAACTATGTGTGGGAGAACCAATCTCTACATCATTTGAAGTTGCAAAGAAGAACAATGTTAAGTTGCCATCTCCAAAAATTCATAAGTTTCAAAGAAAGTCCAAGAATCCTAAGCTTTCTATTGATTTGAATAGGCCAACAACAAAGGACGATCAAGATCATGACAATAATCAAACATAGTATATCCTTTAGAAACAAAGATATGGGAATTCAAATTTCAAGCTACAACATAAATTGAAGAATTTTAGGTAGGTGACTGTTTTCGCAGTCATCTTCTGACGTGTTTCCCAATCAAACAATGAAGAATTTGGAAGATCCATTCAAAACCCACTTGCATAATGGGCCAAATTAGGTGACACACAAGCACTTTCTCAACAAAGTGAACCGATGGGGAGCTACAAGTGAATCTTTGAAGGATATTTTTCTAGATTTTGTGAATTTTGTTTCCTAAAAAAATTGCCCAGTCATGGTTGAGTTGCCACCTCATCAGTTCGACCTATCCTTGATCATGGGAACTAGTACATGAATTTTGAGTAAGTTATTGTGAGATACTATGAGTTGGATCATATTTTGTTAGGAATTAAGGATATGGTCCTAAAATAGAGGATCTTTACCCTAGGATCCAGGATTCTGTTTGATTGCCCATTGAATGAAAGGATGTAATTCCTATCTAATAGCCAAGTGTATTGAATCATAATCAAAACAATAACTAGGTTTTAGGATTTGAGATCCAAATGGAAACCAACTCTTTGTATAAAAAGGAAACTAGATGACAAAGTATAGGGTCAGATTTTGTGAGACCAAAGGTACATACTGATCTGGATTGTAATGCCTGTAATCTATTACATCTTGCACTCAATGGAAAAAACATTCTGATGGTTAGACTATCTTATTATTGTCTTATATTTCTTCTAATTTACTTGAAAGCATTTGAATATTTTGCAAAGCATTTGGTTTATCCTGTTACATGTTGAATGTCAGTAAATATTTTGCTATCACCTGTCACAAGATTTGTGTTTAAGTTATTATTTCTAGTTTCTAAATGATATTTGGGATTAGAAAGTCTTCTTTGTAAGTGTCAAACAGATTGTGAAACTCACAACTTCTCTCTTCTTCTGTTTTATCTCCATTTTATCTAACTGATTAGAATGAATGTAATTGACTAAGCTGAGTGTTTTAGAAACATGATCTTAAAGTGCAAACAAAATCTTATGTTGTCCAAATTATCCACTACATGATCCATAAACCAACCTATAAACCCTACTTAAAAAACCAACAACAAATCATTTGAAATAACTGAGGTGCCCTAGATTTTCCCCTTAGCAGTTAGGTGCATACTTTAGGGATAACAGGAGGGAAGACCATTTCCATGGAAGTTGAAGTAGTCGACGCTCTGCTCGACTATAACCTTTTGTTAGGAAATAGTTGGACCCATGCAATGACAATTGTCATCTCGTCAATTTTCTGAGTCTTGTGCTTATGAAGGGAATATAGTAACGATTGACTAGATGTCGTTCAACCACTATGACTCCATGGAAAATATGGGATCCATAGTCTCGTTGATCTAGAACTCTTAGATGACAATCGAGAGCATTGGTGGTTGAATGTATCCTTTGCTTATTGGAACTTTTAATTTCTCAACACCAATTTCTTATATTCGCGCTACCTCGACCGACTATAAAAAGTTGAACCCCACGATTCCCATTACATGGGTGGGTTCATTTAGAACTACATATTTTGAAGATCTGTGGGTCCTACCCTCACCATGTGAATTGATCAAAAGTATTGCACGTGGCGGGATGGCCATGCCACTATCTGTAGTAGAAATCACTTACTAAGCTATCCAACAAGCTACTACTGACTCTGATCCGATTTCTTCTTGGACAAAATAAGATGATCAATTTCCAGAGCCTATTTGGGCTCAAAATTCTTTGACTTCCCTCGAATTCCTTGACATTGTCTTGCCTTTTGATGAAGCTATTATAAAGGAAATGACAGGGCCTAAACGACCATGGGAAGATATGCATCATTGATCATATTTCCTCCCTGAGCTCATTCGAATCGAAAATGGAGAGTTACGATCAACTGTGGGTAGAGGTGTCGATCAATTTGTGAACCCCTTAGAAAAGCATGACATTTATACTGGAGGGAACATGGCTAATATATCGAAAAACATTCTGATCGATATCTGTAAGACCCCTGGTGTCGTTGAAAATGTTTTATCGGTGTAGACTGTTCTCTTGAAGAGATTTGCACGTATACCTATTTATTTAAAGAGTTACAGGATGTTTTTTCCTATTCCTATGAAGATATGCCAGGCATAGACCCCCACATTTTTGAACATGAGATTCGTACTTACGAAAATGATAAGCCCGTTCGAATTTTTTTATGACCGATAAATCCCTGGAAGGTGACAACTATAAAGGCTGAATTGGAAAAGCTTCTTAAAGAAAGTTTTCAATTAAATTTGAACAAATGCATCTTCTGTGTCATTTTGGGGTGTCTATTGGGATTTATCGTATCCAACAAAGGGATCATGGTTGATTTGTTAAAGGTTGAGGCAGTAGTTTAGTTTCCTCCCCCACATAATATTCGTCAGTTGCAGAGTCTTCAAGGAAAGGCAATTTTCCTTTGACGGTTCATAGCAAACTATGCTGACATCACCAAGGGCTTCACGCACTTGTTGAAAAAAGGAGTTCCCTTCGTTTGGGATGAGCTTACACAATGCAATTTCGATGCTCTTAAGAGTGCGCTTATGTCTTCCCCTCTGCTCAGTCCTCCAGACTATAACATGCTTTTTTTGTTGTATATTGTGGTAGCATAATCCATTGTTGGTATAGTTTTGGTTCAAGAAGATGATAGCTTGCAAGAGCATGTCATCTACTATCTCAGTCGTGGTCTGAATGGGCTTGAACTAAAACTATTTGCATGTCCAAAAATTCTTTGTTTTTTCGTCGAATTGATGTTGGAATTTCCTCGAGAGGATGAGGAAACCGTAATTATGGACTCATTTCTGGATGAGAATCTGTTCCTTATCGCTTCCAATGATTCTTAGTATGGAGACATCCTTGTATATCTCCAGACTTTGAAGTTTTCTTCGCATCATTCGTGGGACGATCAATGTCGGATTCACAATCAAGCGAAGAATTACCTCATTATCAATGACACATTGTATCACCAAGGAGTTGATTCAATTCTTTGTCGTTGCTTGACCCATGAAGAAGTGGAGTCCGTGCTCAATGGTTGCCATAATGGAGCATGTGGTGATCATTTATCTAGGTTGGCTACAACCCAAAAAATCTTGCGTGCTGGGTACTTTTGGTTGACGATATTTAAATATTGTGTTGAGGCAGTCAAAAGGTGTCATCCTTGCCAGATTTTTTCTCAGAAAATACGTGCACATCCTGCTCCATTGTTTCCCGTCGTCACCGTCGGTCCATTTACAAAGTGGGGAATTGATTTCGCCACATGCCAACTGCCTTCATCTAGGGGGCATCATCATATCATTGTGGCCTTAGAAGATTTATCCAACTCTTGCCCTAGATTTCCTTCAATGATTCTCAGACATAGATCCACTGTGTATCTCTTTTGTTGCTATGATATTTGTTTGACATGGATCCACTGTGTATCTCTTTTGTGGCCATGATCACTGCTTTCTATATTTGCATTCTTCATGGATCCCCAATGTACTTGATTGATGACCATGCTTATTATCATACCTGAACATGGGTATGCCCACCTTGAGAATGGAGTTTTCTAACTTGTTTTTGTGTTGGTTGTTGTCCTTATATTGGATTCTGGTGACCTCCACCCTGACTAACTTCTCTTCGAAGACTTATAATGTATTTCGACCATTAGTTGTTCTTTTGACCTCACACATTAGGGGGAATCTATTATACCACCAATTACCACCATTAAAGCATTGCTGCTCTTATTGGACTAATCCCATCCTTCTTAGAGACAACTCTTCCCCATACCTCCTTGATTCCTTCTAAAAAACAATGTTTTAGAGGGTGTATGTGCCCTAGCAGTTATGCTGCACGCGTACATGCGGGCTACTCAAGGGACAGTCACGTACATGCTAATAAATGCTAAAAAAATATAATTATGCCCAATTAAATGTTGGGTTGCGGGTTTGGTTAGTTTCCTAACTCCTTTTACCCATACCCAACCATCTCTAACCAACTAGAGATCACATAAAATGAGCATTTGCATCAAGGAGAAAGGTAATGATACCTTGCACATTTGAGGAAACACCTACCTGGCTATTCTCGTTGAGTCTATGAGCTCATTCATATCCCTCTTGCTGCTATTTTTTTGTCCTAGAAACCCTTGTTTCTAGTTTCTTTCTGATCACCAACCTATCTGGCCAAGAGTCTCACATATATTTTCTCTAGGCCCGTGGTGAATCTAGAGTCAAAACCAACTCTATAGCAGGAGCTTGGGTGGAGGAATTCGGATTTCTCTCGACAAGGCAGTGTCGCATCAGATAGGTAAAATATGAAACTACTTATCTGATGTTCATCAGTGATATATAAATTCATTCCTTCAAAGTGTATTGTATTAATATTGTTTAAATTTTCAATTCTTTTCTATATGCTTCATAGAATACTAATTGTTTTGATCATTCAACAATTTTAGTAGGAGTAACAGGTGGTTATCAATATAACTACCTTCTCTGCATAGGTTTTCATGTTTAAGGTTCTTGCAGGTTGCATGGGAGCTATTGGAAAAGAACGAGGGGATTCCGACAATCGGGAGTGACAACAACTATAGGACTCCTGGTGAGTTAAATCTTCTCCTCATCCCAATAGTTAGTTATTCCCTTTGAATTCAATTATAAAATATCAATTAAGTGTTTTTTATGGAATTTGTTTTTTGTATGATCATTAGTATGCTGTAGTAAGCCCACTATTGTAGGGGGATTTTCCTTGAAAGTAATATTCAAGTTAGAATAGTTTACATTTGTCATGGCACCCAAATGCCACCTATAGAATTTATGCAACATGCAGGTAGCATAGATGTTTCAAATCCTAAAAGAAGAACGCTGGTCAATTTGATTCCAATTTGAATTGTCACAACTTCAACATGGGGTTAACATCAAGAGCATATGCATTCCTCAAAATTTCATTACTTGATTGGGAATTATTCCAATTCTAATAATAGAGAAGGATCTTACTTATCTCATTGGTTGTTGGAATAAGGAAATTAACTAGTCCATGAAGATGTTAACTGGTACAATTATACACATATACAAAACAAATATTGCATAAGAGTTCAACACCTTTTGCACACTTTTTGAAAACAACCTTTATGTTTGATGGGGTTTTCCTGTTTTGTATTTTATAGGATTATGCGTTGTTTTTAAATAGCTAATGCATTTTGCACTATTTCTAGTTGTGAAACTTTCACATTTCATGAAGCATGTTTAATTGGGATTACAAATATATTCATACAAAATCTCCTTCCCATAAGGAAAGCTTATTTTATAGTAAATAACTGTGAAGGATGCATCATTGCATGTTGATTTTTCTTGGAAACAAAGGAGTGGATAAAGAGAATTATTCTGACTTTCAATACATGTTTTTGTAACAAATAATAGGCAAATTCTTCAATGATTCTATGCTTCTAACTATTTTAAAGAAACTTATTAAGCTAATTTAACTATGGATCAACCAAACCCATCACTTCTATCCCTGTCACTATTGTCCTTCTTGAGAAACACACACAATATTATGAGATTAGTTTCTTATCACATATATATCCAAGTTATGCAAGGCTAACTATTTTTTTCTTTGTTTTCTTCTGTTTTCTCTACATGAGCCGATTGTAATATTGTACAATATCCCTATCACGATTTTCCTTTCTGAGAAATGTACACAATACTATGAGATTAGTTACTTATCATATCTATCCAAACTGTTATGCAACACTAATTATATGTTTTTATTTGTTTCCTTCTTTTCACTCTACATGAGCCTATTACAATATTGTACAATATCAATATCTCATCAACCAATCTCATTCACATTAAAGCATTGAAAATTGTATTTTCCTTG